>WOGO01006623.1:0-11653 GCA_015342085.1 Leptinotarsa defecta | reverse complement strand
TTTTTTTTTTTTTTCTTCTTTCCTCTTTTCTTAATAATCTTAGTTCTTTGAATTGATTTGTATTTCTAGTTGTGTCACAATAATGAAATATATATTCATAAATCAAGAGTTCAAATAAAAAATTATCAGGGTTTTTATGTTAATTTTAAACTTGTAAAAATTAGTTAATTAACTAAAGTATATCTAATAAAATAATCACGGGAAAAAATGTTCCCCATGTTTATTGTTTTTTTCAAGTGTCTAGAAGGTATGTGAATTTTTTTTTAATAATGATATTTAATGAGTTAAAATAATTTTTATTGTTCAAAGGTTCGAATCGGTCAACGTGTGCGGGACGCGAATTGCCCCCTTTCAGCGCTATTTTCGCCTCTAAATCAAAATTATAAATATTGGTGATAGAGTTCCGGGAGGCAAGACTATTCTTTAGGAAATTTCCCCCTCTTCAAGGATCTTTCTTTAAATTTCTGATATCTTCAATATTTCCCGAGATAAGCGAGATAACCAAACCCCTTCTTTGTTACTAAATTGTTTATAACTTTTGCAATTTTTCGACCATTCCGAATCGAATGAGACCATGATCATAATTTTCGGTGCCCTTGGACAGAAGTTCTAAACGAGGAATCTTGTAACCCAGACTACATGGCCAATATTATTTTCTGGATTTGGTAATTTCAAGAACGTAGCGATTTCTTTGGCCATTGCACCGAACTTGTCAGTTCCCACAAACTGAAAGGTACATTTGTCATTCTGGTAATCAATTGAAAATCTGTTATTTTTATCGACCATGGTTTTAGGACGTAGATCAGCATAGTTTTCATATAGGTATTTCCTGGTAATGTAAAAGTTCGTGGTACTTTATTTTTGGTGTTCGGAACCCTTACAAATAATGCAGTTTTTGCATCATTCAGATCGTTCATTGGCCAATTCAGCCCGTCTCAGGGCTCCGCCTATAGCGAATGCTAAAGCAACCTAGAATGAAATACACATTTGTTATTTCTCTAGTAGTGAGCACTGTATCAAAAAATGATAATTTCGACAATTTTTATAATATTTCTACTAGAAAATGAGTTCATAAGTGATATGATTATCACTCTTCAATTATGAAACATTCAATAAGAAAAAAAAATACTCCATCAAGATTCGAAACAACACCATACACTTTGTTTTATGATCTGTGACGAATGTTTGTCAATGCATTGGCGCGCTGAGCAATGAAATTAATATTGTTTGTCAAAAACAAAGATTTCTTGATACAAAATTTGAGTAGTGAATTAGTAAGATTTCAATATTCTTTAGAAGAAAACAACTGTGAATGCAAATCAAAACATACCTCAATTAACAAATATTTTCATCTGAAGCAGCCTCCATAAATTGTTTGATTTGCAGGGAATTTAAAATATTTGATTTTTTTGTGGTTCAAACCCGTCTGAGCGTCTTTTGAGTACCGCTTTCAATTTCAGGTAATTTTCAATGTTCATGTTATGTTTATTCATCAAGTATGTTCATATCATAGAATATTTTGCCAAACAGTACTTAGCTTGTACTTATTTCCTAATTCTCCTATGTAAGCCAATAAAACTTTGAAGCATCTTTTTGCGTTACTTATTTATTCCTATGCCATAAAATCATAGTACGCTAAATTACACTTCTGTTTCGAATGTTCTGGCAGCAATTCCTTTGTTGTTTTGTTTGCTAAATTGCATACTTCTGGGGGAGTAAAATATACCAGTTCATCGTCGGATGATTGTACCAAGGAAAACTGAATAAATTATACGATTTAGTACCTATCTACTTAGTGAATCACATTGACACTATAATGTTATGAATTCATTTGTAAATATGTTATCGTCACAGGTACCTATGAGTAAGAATTAGAGTATATTTAATTATATCAGGTTATCGCACCAATCACAGAGCGAGGAGACCGTGGGCAATATTCATTTCGCGTAATAAAGTATTTTCCACCAGTGCGGCGAAATATCTAATTTTGTGTAGTAGTTTACAGTGCGAAATATTACGAATTTCAAGTAGGTCGTCGGAAAAAATTGTTTCCATCTCAACTCTTCAACTGATTATCTCTTCAAACTTGAAACATATTTTCTTATAATTAAGAGGACAATTAGTTGACAGAAATGTTGAAAGTCTATGATATTTGATTTTGACAAAAGTGTCTGAGCTGATAGTTGCATTCGCTGGAAATTGATTTTGCAAGGTCACACACCGACTCTATTCTTTCGATTTCCCAATGAAATATGCACACAGTAATCATAAATCGTACTTTTCAACCATAACGAGAAAAATCATCCAGAGCAGACATTGTTACTTTGCTGCATTTCTCTACCATTACACGCCTAGCTTGTTAACGAAACGTGCATATAGCCTAAATGTTTCAGTTTGTGATTGGGTGAGGATATAAATTGTGATTTGAATCTACCATCTATGAAGAGTGAAAAGTAACGAAATGAAATTTAAAAAACTATGTACCTTCGTTGCTTGCATCAGTTGAATCCAGTGACGTTCCCTTATCGCAGGATTTTGCAACTCGGTTACAGCCCTTAGAGAGGTTAACATATTTTTGATGGAAGCTTCGAGTTGTATATAAACATCCCAACCTTTCAACTCCTTATCCATTTGCCGAATTTCTTTCGCGAACTTTTTGCACTCCATTTCCATGTTTTCCACATCGATTTTTTTCCAGGGCGTTTCTTTCCATTCATCGATGCAGGACCTAACCACGTTGACGTAGTCCCAAAGCTGTTTGATTTGTTTCATTTCTTTTCTGGCTGCTCGCAAGGCTTTGAATTCAGGTAGATTGAGTTCGAAGAGATTCGCTTGTTCTTGTAATTTGTCGCGTTCAGCTTCTAATTCTTGAAGTTCTTTATTGGTCTTATCCAGGAGAGTATAAATATTCGGACATGACCACCAGAAAAACGAGAGTTTTTTGAATTGCTCCCTGTACATGTTTTGACAAATTTCGAAAAGATTCAAACGACGTTTTATAGCATTCACCTGTAGAGCCTGAAGGGGGGCTACTGTTTGTTTTGTTGATGCAGCAACCTGAAAATATAATATTCAAAAAAGTCACATCAGATCATTTTCTCTTTGGAACATTGTAAGAGAAAAATAGAGTTCCATAATACATAAAAACGATGAACAAAATAATTAGAACTCAATATGATGATCAGATATTAACTTCATTTAATACTTCATTTCAATTCTCCAAAACAAACATTGGTTGCTCATAGTATAAGAATTATAACCCAAAATATGATTAAAATTCAACAATTTTGTTTTTTGATCTCCGTTTTTAGTCTGCTGATGAAATATTCTCGGGCGATAATTATGAATGAAATTATTTTCGAGGAACTTAAGGTTACTGTATTTTCAATTTCATCCAAATTCAATAATTTCTCCAATGAAAATTCGAATGATAAAATGAATTCACACTCCACCATTCGCGGAACCGACACGCACACCCCAAAATTCAGTAATGATTATTATTATTATCTATTTGAACTATCTCATGGAAAAGTTGATCGATAGAAAAATGTTTCTAATAATGAAGTTATATCTATTAAAGAAAACAAAATCCGTACTAGAAGGCTGTGGTCGAATGGAACCTGAAATATCAAACGTATCGACTGCTACTGCGATAGACATCATCAGTAGCATATGCGTTTACTGCGAGAACGAAAGTCATATGGCGAAGCCTAAGCAACGAACGATGCCTACTATTAAGGAGTTTGTTCTCTTCAATTCTGACTCCGGCCGTGAAAGCCTACGTTCTCATATGGTTATATTTATCGAAGGAATTATTCAATTATTACAATTTACTTAAACAGTTTTGAATTTCATTTCATTTCACTAAGTGATGATTGATCATTAGTGATCAACTAGATGGAGAAGTACCAGGCCAACATCTTTCTTTCCCAAAAATCATTCTCTGCTAAAAACAAGTGTGGATTATCACAGTTATCATGTTTCAATTCTTCTTAGAACATATTTTTGGGAGCTCCTTGGTGGCCGTGCTAGTGGACGGACGTGCGGGTAACGTCCGCCCACAAAGAATGTACGCGTATGCCATGTGCTATCGTGGGGCTCCGTTTTTGTGTTTTGCTAGTCCATTAGGTCAATAACGGAAATGTGTGAATGTCTTTAAAAAAAAGTGATGAATAAAAGGCCCCCTTTATTCACGTCGGTATCTAGGCCCCGGGGTGGTTTGGATAACCATGTAAAGAATGAACAATAGAGATTGAACAAGATGGTCGACTCCCTTTCCTCGATGTAACGTTGGAGGGATCATCAGATCAATTTGATACAGATGTTTATCGGAAGGAAACACATACAAATAGATATCTTCACTACACATTGAATCATCATGCGAGTATTAAAAAAGGTATAATAAATTGTCTTTACAACAGAGCAAAAACGATATGTAATTCAACTGTTTCTGTTTAAATAAAATATGTTCTATTAAAAATCTGTTTTTCTGTTAACCAGCTGTCACACCCCTACGAACGACAATACTCAGAAGTCGAAAATTGTGCGACCTAAGGACCAACGGGGTATTATCTTCTAATGTGTGATTCTTAACACTGTAAATTTCAATGAAGACATATCAATTAAATCTGTTCTGAAAGATAACGCTTATCCAGATTCGCTTATGAAGTCATCGATAAATGCAATAGAAAATATAAAATCAAGTTAAAACCAAACGACTCTACAAACAGCTTCACAAATTCAGCAACATCCAACTCAGCAATTACCGACTCAACATCCACCGACACCTTTCACAACTGACGTTATACCTTACATTCAAGGACTATCTCAAAAAATAAGACAAATTGGAAATAGGTATGATGTTACAACTACTTTCAGAACAAAAAATACACTAAGATCTATACTCACACATACAAAACCCAACAACACTGAAAAAAAAACAAAAAATTGCATTTACGAGATACCTAGTTCTTGTGGTGACATTTATATTAGGGAAACTTCGAGACCATTAAAAGTGCGTGAGAATGAACATCGAGATTACATGAAAAATAGACAATTGACAGGATCTAAATTGTCAGAACACATTTTGAAATCAGACGGTGAACATCGAGTTGAATGGAACAAGACAAAACTGATTACCAATGAGCCTCACTCTGAGAGACATAAGTATTACATCGAATGTTTCAGTTGTCAGTCAACAACATTGTCATAATTTCACATTTCAGAACTCTTTGGCATCTGTCGAAGAACTTAGGAAATGAATGATCAAGTAAGAAATAACTGCAAATATCTTTGAATTTTCTGTCCATTTCTGAAGACGGAAGCAGATTTTGGCTTCCGAAACGTTAAAATAAGTATTTTATTATTTCTTCGCAATTTTTTTCATAGGCAAAATTGTTAAATACGCCAAGTTACTGATAAAGAGAAAATTTTTCATTGTGAAAAATACATTAATTTTACGCAGGAACTTATCGGGGTAAACTGAAAAGTTTGCTCTTTCTACACTTGTATAAAATTCTCCATAATAATTTTCATATTTTTCAGATTATGGAAGGTAAAAATGGTAAAAATACCCAAAAAAAGACGATGAAAAACTTCTTTCTCTTACAGTTCATAATTATGGTGCCTAATTATGAGCATTTAATGTTGTTTTGGGACAATAAATTGAATTTAATTTAATTTAATCGCATTTGAGATAAATTTGAGATCTAATACTTCAAATATCGAGAATTTGACTACCGAAAAAGAATACAGATCATTGTTCACTCTTCAAATGTGAAAAGGTTTTTGGGGTGGGCAACATCAGACTTTTTGAAGTGGAAATCTAAATTGTATATACAGTGTATATTGTCAAGAAAAAATACATTAGAAAAACTTCCTGATAAATGGTACTCTCTCTTGAAAGGTTTTGACCTATTCTATCAATTTGTTTTTTTTTCAAGTAATTTTATAATAGAAAATCACTGAATAACTGTATCAATAGATCCACATAATACAAAATACACATTATACGTCATTCTACTATTGTACACTCATTGATTTGATAGAATCTGGTATGAAAAAGAATGTTGAAAGAACTGTTTCGATAAAAATGTATTCTACCAACTACGATATTTACTTATACATATTTTGATAGTTATGATTTTCAACAAGCAGATCTGAATGGTCAATTTTTCGCGACTCAGTAGTTGATTCGACTTTGTCAATTCTCAATCAAAAACGAACATGTTAAAAATATAGAAGTTTTCCTATACCTTTTTGCACTGTATCCATCTATCCGGAATCTCTTGCAATTGAACGTGAATCTCTTCTGAAAATTCCACCCCGTACTCCTTCAACAGATCTATTATTTCTTTCAAAGGTTCAAACATTGAATCTGTCTCTAGTTGTCTCTCCTTAACTTTGAATAAGTATCCCATCACTTTCAAAAGCCCATCGTAATCATCTTCCGTCAAAGGAACTTGCATGGCAGTTATGGCTTCCTTTATGAAGCTTTCCAATTCATTCAAGCTATCCAAAACTTTATTGTACAAGTGTTGTTTGAAAAGATTTTCCCATTTACAAATCGTATTCAATATAGCCTGTCGAAGAGGTTTCACATCAATCCTCACCCAACCATCCATGAGAAGTTTCTCAGAAGGGATCTGTTCCACTTTTTTTAATAATTCCTCGTAGTTATCAATTTGTTCTTTAAACTGAGTAGTAGTTGGTGGTTGTTCTTTAATAGCAGTTTGCGTCTCGTCTCGCAACATATCCATTTCATCTGAAGTTAACGCTCTACCATACATCAAGAACTGCCTCAAAAATTCTTGTCTATCCTCGGTCCATAGCGAGATGTATTGTTCGAACCCCTTCGTGAATTCCAAGGCGCCCTCCATGGCATGCGCTATCCGTTGGCATATTTCGTCGTTCTTTATTTGAAGCATTAAGTCATCCTTGGTGATGACGTAGAAACTATCAGACTGCTGGTCTGGGTCAACCCTTTCTATAAATCCGCTCATCGCGTACATGTCTTCTAGTAAACCTTCTACTACAGTCAGAAAGTTTACAGGATCTTCCAAGTCAGCGGAAGGAACAAACATAATATCGGGCTCGTGGAGTTCCATCAATAGTTCAAAAAATGGGGTGTTTGGTTTAATATCTCCCATTTCGCAGAGGAAGAGATACATACTCACATCTATGGCGTTAATCACCAACTCTTTCACCTGCATGTCCAAATCTTTCACGTACGGTACCCAAAGAGATATTTTTTGTTCCCGTTTTCTAGCTTTTTCAACTACAAGGGCAGCTGCTTCCCCTTCTCTAGCGGTTTCCGAATCGGACTTCACTGGTGTTTTCACTTTACCTTTTTTAACCTTCTTACCACTACGTTTCGGTTCTGGAGGGGGTTCTTCGGGTAGTTCTGGTACAGGTTCAGGTTGTGGTACTTCTGGTTCGAGGGCGGAAATATCTTCTTGGAAGAAGAGAGAATAATTTTCGGTCACTACTCTCTGAAGTTCTTTCGAGGACGCCACAATTTGATCTTTCCTTCGTTGAATCCTTTCATATCGATCTTCGATGCAGAGTAGATTTTCCTTTTTCCCATCTTTCCTTTCGAATAAAGGTTTCTCAGACCATTCCTTGATATTATTCAGTAGATTATTGATGTTACTCTGTGTCTTTTTCACTCGCTCGCAAATTTGTTTGACGGCTTGATAAAGGTCTTCTACTATGGCTGGTTCTGAAAATACCAAAGATTATCAGAAATTAAAATTTAATAAGGTTTGAAATGAACCACTATTGTAAAGCCAAGAGCATACCAAAACGGGATTTTGGGCTGCCAATCTCCCAGACTTGAATAAGTATATTATGTTTATGGAATAATTTTCCGAATTTTGTACACATTCGGTTCCCTCATCACTATGATTATCATCATATCTCGCGAATGAATTATGTAAAGCTAATGGGGAAAGTATTTTTTAGATGAGACTGATCAACTCTAAATAACCCAAGAGAATGGGTTGTTATTGAAATAACTCACGACTTTTAACTGAAAACTGCATTCATATAGAAAAACAATGATTTTTCGATAGCCAATATCATGGATGAAGCTAGTTTTGGGTGTCAAATAATTCAGTGCCAATGTATTCGAAATATATGGTTATCGAAAATATAATGAAACTACAAATGAAAATTAATTTATAATGTAAAAAAAGATTTCAACAATTAATATGAATTTTTTGGGAAATGAAGGTTTTGGCTTTCTACTTCTTAATCTTGATACGAAAACATGTGGGAATCTTCCAAAGAAAAAAAGGAATCAATCGATTTCAAAAAAGTGATTCTATACAAAGATGTGTAGATCATGCCAAGAAGTAACTTTCAGACGCAAACTGGAAGAAAAAACCTTTCATATAAACATTAATTACACGAAAGAAAAATGCTTTCGAAACAAATACTTTTATATGAATACTAAAACACTTTTCTCTATTCAATTTGTATTCCAAACATTCATCGTGGAATGGAATCAGATATCATTCACAGGATTCCTACACAATATACTAAATGAATGCTATTACGATGTTATCAATGACATGAGTAGATCAAACTCATTCCTTGACAAAAAGTCGTGATTTTATGAATAAATTGTATTTTTTTCTCATAATGTTATCCAAATTGCTACTGAAGAGCTGATGAGGCAAGGGTTTTACGGCGAAACATCGGATGTGTACCAGTGAGGATGACAGTGAGGATGAAAATTATACAATAACGTGTTTTAAAAATATATAATAGAGGTCATTCACATTCGGAGAAAGTGAAACAATGAATATTAATGTCATATACTAACCATGTTTGATGAACAGGAAAAAACACTTTCAACAAAAAAAAAATCAAATGAAAGACCAGAGAAAATTTTATGACCTGCTTTCGTATTTTTTGCTTCGCCTATGTGAATTAAATATTTGTATTGTCAGAAACGTATCAAGAATTGGATATTAGAAACTCCTAGAGTGATGTTAAATAATCGATAGAAAGGATTCAATAAATTAGTTTCGTTATTAAAATATTATCATCAATAAATTGTCGATGATATTAGTGTTATTATTGAAACAATAATAATAATTGTCATTGATTGTTCAATTTATTGAAAACCTTACAATGAGTATCATTTCGTGAAGTGTTTGAATATAATTGTATCGTGTGGAATTTCACATAATGAATAAACTCCATCATTATTCGGAAACATATCAACCTACTGATATATTTGTCTAGGAAACTTACCATTTGTGTACCAAGTAAGAGAACCAGTTACTTTTTCCATCAATTTGTCAATAATGCTCAATTCCTCACTAATCAGGCTATATTCACAATTATTTGTATTTGTATGTATATAATTATACCATTCAACAATACGACTGAATTTCATTATCGAAGTCAGTAATCCTTCGGATTCATCAAACAACCGCTTCGCATCAACCGGAATATTTTCAACTTCCATCATTTTCATATATTTAACTTCCCTCAAGATGGCTTGCAGTTCCTCATCCAAGTTCACCTTCAGTAGATAATTTTCTAATTTAACTAACTGAAACTTCGACATACTTTTTTCTATTTGTCCTGGTACATAGCTGCACCACTGTTCGAATAATATTTTCTGTTCATTATCCAATATGTCTAACATTTCATCGATTTTGGCAAAAACGTACTGGGCATTTTCTGAGCTAACAATATCATGTTCCAGTAGTTTGAAGTCCTCACACGGTTGCCGAATTCTTTGTCTGAGTTTATCGAGCCAGAGAAGTGCTCCAGCTACTTTGGGAAAATTTTTGTTCAAAGGTACTCCATTTTTCTTTCCCTCATCAAAAAGAATTTTCACAGTGTCGAGCTCCAAATTAAACATATCAATTATTGCTGGAAATTTGACAGTCAACTCATCACTTATAACTGGCCTTATTAATAAATTTCCCACTACGTTTAAAAATTTGAAAATGCTACTGAGATTGAAACAGTCATCAAATGCTTGAGAAAATATAGCAGCCAATCTTCTATCCAAATCGGCACATTTATCGTTGAAATTTCTCGAGTCCTTAACAATACTGTCATCTTTCAGGTCCAAAACCTCGTACTGGATATTATTGAATATATTGTAAAATTTATTGAATTCATCAAAAATCTCTTCGCACTTCTGGGATAGTAACCTACCCGTTATTCCTCCTATTTCAACCTTCTCCAATTTGCTGAATTCTAACTGGGCTCCCAAAATTCCTTCGACAACTCTAAGCCTTTCAATGAAGTCGATCATTCTCTGAAAAACATTTCTTCTATGGAAGGACCAAGGCTTTGGAACAATAACATCATCTGTAGAAGTACCGTCTTCAAGAGTCTTGTAGTAAGACAATAGATTTTTCCTAACTTGTTCGAAGGCTTCCTGGAATTTTTCCAATAACTCAATGCTGCGGTGTAATTTTCCATGGATTTCCTCTGCGTCACCTTGAAAAATGTTGCTTGGATCCAATCCTTTCTCCGCTGATTCAATCAGCATATTAGCAATCATTCTCAGCATAGTGATGATGTTATCATTGGTTGAATAATACCTAGAGTTAGCCCAAATCAAACCTATGCAATGCATGAGAGGCTTGAGAAAGTCCCCACATTCTAGAAATTCATTATCATCAAAACGGCTCAGGTGCGGTAAAAGAGGCTTCAGATACATGCATATATCTCTTGCTTCAACCAAAGCTGCAACAACGTTTCTGAACAAATTACTGAATGACGTTGTACAGCTGCTGTTTGTCAGTTCCAAGAATTGACCCATTTTCTTGACGCGTGGATCTCTAAGTTGATCATATATCGATTCCAGATTTTTCAACCTAGCCGTCCAAAATTCGATTTCATTCCTGGGGGTAGGGTTGGCACCATTAGCGAACGATATCGTGGAAGATTGTTTCAAGACATCTCCACAAAGTGTTGACCACTTCATAACTGCATTCTCGAGTGAGGATTTCAATTGATAATCGATCATTTCTCCTTCTGAATCACCAAATTGTTGAACGGCATGGAAGATCATTGATATCCCTTGGGGCATCGGAAGGACGGTTTGACTTTTCATAGCTCCTCGTACCTGAAAAAAATATGTCACTAATGTCCTTAATTTTTATCTTTCACCTGTGAGAGTAAAACGATGATTAGTTTTTTCTCGATCCATGCTCTTAATTTTCTTGAAATTAAAAGTTGAACGTAACAAATTACAAAAGAAAGTTGAATGATTTATTGCTACTTTTTAGTGTGAGTATAATGTAGTTGCTTTCACCAGTAGAAAAATGTACCAACAAGCTTTTTTTTCCTAATTCATTTTAGACTTCAGTTTGCTATGTTCTCAATTGTTTTAGGTAGGTATATTTGGAAATGTTTATTTTTGATATGAACACCTCTTTGTATGTCACGTACCCTCACAACTATTTAAAGGTCTCATATCAGGTGATCTGATGGGCTCCTATAAGAAACCACGTCTGCCATAGACACGGGCTTTTGGCCCATCATTAGTATGGTGCAGCCATGTGTAAGGATGGGTAACACTTGGTTACCAAAAGATAGAAATACAAATGCACGGAGCCACCAACAGGAGCCAACCGCACATTTGTGGTTTCAGTTGATAGATCTTGTGTTTACAAGA
>WOGO01006622.1:0-11653 GCA_015342085.1 Leptinotarsa defecta | reverse complement strand
AAACAGCTCACACTTCCAAATAGTTGGCAGAAAAAAATATTTATTATTTAATTGTTTATTAGTTTAACACTTTGTTGCAAACAAATATTGACAAACGTTATATTTTTTTTCTGAAGCAGAAAAAAATTATAAAAACAGCTATATATAAAAAAGTGCCATAATTTTTTTTTTATTTATTATAATACTTTCTTATATCTTACGATACGGTATATATAGCTATTTTTATCATTTTTTCTGCTCCAGAAAAAATATGACGTTGGTCAATATTTGTTTATAACAATTTGTTAAACTAATAAACTATTAAATAATTATTTTAAAAAAATTCTTCATGCGAAACTATTAGAAAGTATAAATTGTGATTTCTTAAAGAAAAATTATTTCTCAACTAATTATTTTAACAATCGAAATATAAAAAAATCGATGTTGAACAATTAAAAATTAAGGAAATGATTTTTTTTTAATTATAATTATCTCTAGACAACAAAATAGCAAAAAAAAAATTCCAAAATGTTGAATTTCTCTATTTGTTTAAAACAATTCAATAAACAAATAACGTAAAAAATTCATATGCTATGTTGGCAACTGCCATTTTTTGATGTGAATATAGCTAAATATCAATTGAAAAAAAAAGTTTATCAACAATTTTTGGATATTTCATTTTGCAATAGTTATAAAAAATCATAATCAACAAATTATTGAATTTTTATGAACTTTTATCACAGGATCGTATGAAGTATATACATATATCAAAAGGGCTCCACGAAGTTTAAAATTCATAAGCGAATTATTTATACCTCTCATCCCATTATTTATGCCAACAGAGATTGGGAAAAAATTGTTAGTTAACAATTGAATAACTTTTTGAAAAATGGTGATAAAACTTTTTTTCTACGGGACTCGATTCATTCAAGTGTTAAGAAGATACTAGAATTTTTTCAAATTTTTAAAATGACATTTTATGTTATAAAAAAATTATTTCTTTTGATAAACTCTCTTTAGCGGCAGCGCGGGCATGCCGTAACAGCCGCGCGGACCCTATTTTCAAAGTCAAATTAAAAGTCAAATGAGTTGAGACTTTTTTATCGGAAATTTCCTTGTCTTTAACGAGCTTTTTCCAAAATTAAAAACATTTCTCTGGAGGTGATTCCGAATCGAATCGCTCATATTTTCAGGACCTTTATCTCTATTTTTCATGTTTTTGAACTTGTTGATTGGACTAGATGTTAAATTTCAAAATCGTAAGTTTGTAACTTTTTGATCCACCTAGCTATTTGCTCTTCTGGTGTTGAAGAGCTATCGAAGTGCTGAGTGGTCTGACCTGATGAAAAATTCACGACCATATAAAAAGGAGTGGTAGTTATCCACTGCTTTGACCACTGCGAGGAGTTCTTTTCTAGTAACGCAGTAATTTCTTTCGCACGTTTTCAGGGACTTACTGAAATAGCTGATGACGACTTCTTCCTCTTGTACCTGAGAAAGTACTCCTCGTATTCCATGTTGGGATGCATCCGTTGTCCAGTATAAACAAGCCCTCTTCCTTCAGGTATCGGTGCACTGGTCAAATGTCTCTTCAGGATAGCAAATGCTTGCTGGCAATTTGGAGACCAAACGAAGGGTGTTCTCTTTTCAGTCAAGCTATGCTTTTCCAAAGTCGGTAATAGCTACACAGTCCAAGGAAACTTCTTAAGTTGTGCTTGCTCTTCGGTGTTGGTCATTCTCGCACTGCCTTGATTTTCTCTGGATCTGTTTTACCTCCTTTTGAAGACACAACGTGTCCCAAGAAATTTACCTTTTCCTGGAAGAGGCAGCACTTCTTGGGATTGATCTACAAATGAGCATTATGAAGCCTCGTGAAAACACTCCTCAAGTTTGAGAGATGTTCGTCAAAACTTTTTTCGGTGACTATATTGTCATCAAGATAGACCAGGGTTGTTTTCCAGTTATGTCCTTTCAACACCAACTCCATCAAGCGTTCAAATGTTGCGGGTGCATTATAATCCGAATGGCATAAACTCAAAACTGGTATAATCCATTGCCGCTGGCCACCTGCTAGTATCCGCTTTTCAGATCTAATGTTGAGAACCATCTGCATTCAGCCAAGATGCTCAGGGTGTCATCTATTCTATGGAGAGGGTAAGAGGGTAACTCTCCTTTCTGGTTACATCATTAAGCCTCCTGTACTCTACGCAAAATCTCGTTGATCCTTCTTTCTTAGTCACTAACACAACAGGTGACGACCCGGGGGCTGTTTTCCTCTATTACTCCTTCCTCCAACATGTCCTTAACAACGGATGAAGCTTCGTCTTGCTTTGCGAAGGGAAGTCGTCTCAGTGGTTGACGTATGGGCTTGGCATTACCAGTATCGATCCGATATTGAACTAAATCCGTTCAATCAATTTTGCCCTTCACAAAAATATCGTTTTCTTCCTCTACGAACCGTGTGGCTTCGAAAAGTTCTTCTTCGTACAGATGTTCCACGTCCTCTTGAAAGTGTCTATGAGTTCTTTTGGGGGTTGTTGAGCACGCTGTAGAGGCACCTCGTCTTCGATTCTGGCCATTCTTGCAGGTGCCTATTATCTGGTCAGGATAATTCCTGCTTCAGAGCCTTCGGATGGCTCTATCAATACTGTATCCAGCCATCATGCCCAGCAATTTCCGCTTGAATAATTTTCTCAGTGTTGGGAGAGATTCTGGAATCTTCCAGAGTAACCACCTTGCCGCTGTCATAAGGCTGAGAGAGCGCGTCGAGCAAAATTTCCTCACTTCCAACCTTCAACAGTTTGTTCCTTATGTCCACCACGAATCCATTGGGGGACGTGATGTCTAGTTCCAGAATGAATTCGTTCTATTTCGCCATTTCTAAGCCTCAGTATCACTTAAGCTTCTCCATAGACTGTCAATCTATCTCCAGTGACTGTTTCCAGAACAGGTACTACTGATAATTTCTTCAAACTCTTGCACAAGACCTCTTAAGATGCAGGGTTTGGGTACGCCGGTCGGTAGGGTGACAAGAAAAGGAATTGGAAACACCAGTTAGCGACAATTTGTATTTCACAAGTAATGTTGGATGACAGTTATATGGCTTCTGATTTTGAGTATCTAAAATAAAATATGCGTCGCAGTACATACAGTATCATATCTCATTGTAACATTTTGTTACAATGAGATATGATACCTCTCACGGCCACATGACCTAAAACATTATTCACTAAGCAAGTAACACTTTCAATCACAATTACATCCCTAAAATAAAATATGCGGGTGCAAGATCTCGTGGAATGTACAGTTCTTTGAAAAACCCAAAGCAATCTTCTATCATTCGATACTCTCAGATTTCCGTACCACACTCCTAGAAAAAATACGGCCCGTTTTCTTCAACACATGAAAAAACTAACCTCACAACGAGAACGAATATTCGACAAGTGAAACGCGCGGCGCCCTCCATTTCCCTCCTGCCTAACCTTGAACTTATAAGCTGATGGGACAAGATCTTCAGCAGTACCCTACGTATCTTACTACCGTTGTGTGCGGCAGAAATTCGTGCATGCAGATGAAACCAGGCTGTTTTATAAATTAACCCCGGACAAGACATTGAAATTTAAAGGTGAAAAATGAAAAATTATCAAAGGAGAGAATAACTGTGATGGTGGCAGCCAATATGAGTGGCACATTAAAAAAAACTTCTCGTAATCGGAAAATCTAAACGTCCTCGATGCTTAAAAAATGTACGGTATTTGCCAGTGGATTATGAGAGCAATCGAAGAGCCTGAATGACGGCTGACATTTTTACCAAATGGGTACGCGCATGGGATCGTGAACTTACGAAAGAGAACAAGAAAATCCTATTGTTACTTGAGAACTGTCCAGCACATCCCCATATTACAGACTTGAAAAGCAAAACCCTGGTGTTTTTGCCTCCAAAAATCAGTGTTGCAACCCATGAGCCAAGGAATTATTCGAGCTTTGAAATCACATTTTCGTAAAAAGCTTGTCCTGAAAATGATCGTTTCTTGACGGATGCGCGAGCAGTAGTGTTGAATATACAAAGATCACTGTTCTTGATGCTATTCTAATGATTCAATGTGCCTGGAAACAACTCAAACAAGGGACAATATTTAACTGTTACAAACACACTGGTTTTGTGCGAAACAATGTAGAATGTAGCCTAACTTCAAACCCAGATAATTTCATCGAAGAAGACGACGTGCCGCAGAACATTTGGGCGAGGGCATCAATAGCCTTCGCCCAATGGGTAACTGATGCATATCAATAATGCATCAGTTACCCATAACAAACGAGGACTTCAAACAATACGCGTGTGTCGATGATGCTGTCGCCACCGTCTGATGAAAAGATTGTGGAAAATATAATTGCCAACGACGCGAATAGCAAAGATAATGACGGTGATGATGACGCACCAGAGGAAATTTATCCAACCTTGAGTGTGTCTGAAGCTCTGAAGGCTGCGGAAACGCTTATTATGTTTGTTCAGACTAACTGGGATGATGATGGTATGAAAACAATGATATCGCGAATTCATAATGCTGTACGAAATTCTTACTACCGAACAAAAGTTTGTCAAAAACAAACTCAAATAACAGACTTTCTACGTTAGTAACACAGCTTTTTTGTTCATTGCCTGTGTATTTTATCTTTTTTTATTACACTACATTTAATACGTTTTGTGTGTCGTCCGGTTAGTACGACATAGTATATCCGGTCCCTTGAAGGATGTTATATCCAGATTCTACTGTACCACTCCGTTTTCTTTTGGTCAGATTGATACATCTTGAAAAAGAGTGATAAAAATTATGAAAACAAATTATATAAAATAATGTGTCATTCACTTAATTTTCTTTACTGAAGATACACAACTGAAATCACTCGTTTAAACATGTACTTACTCAAACCAGCAGATCCCACACACCAACTCTTCTCGGACCTCTAATGAGATTTAGTAGGTTAAGCACAATGGCTTCATTATCGATACTATTGCCTTTTACTTACTTTTCTTGAAGACTGAATATGTAACTCTACTATTTGAAGATGCAAAAGCAAACTATTCGCTGTACAACCCCAAACTATAAATGGTACACTAAACATGAGAGAATGATACTTTGATAATAAAACCAATACACTATGCATAACACACGCGAACCTACCATCTTAAACCAAATGTCGATTTCAACGCAAAGCTACCAAGCGTTAAGGGGCAGCCTCTTTCACAGAGATTCGACTGTCGCGCGCTACACTTCAATTAACCAATGAGAAAAGTTTACTCCAATACTTCACTTCTCCACATCTCTGTTGCCAGGATTTGTCACTTTGTACTTGAATAATTTCAAATACAAAAAGACAAATAGGATGAGAATAAACCGATTTATTAATGCAATTGATTCATTCATTGGCTCATTCGAATTTTTTTGTCGTTTTCAACAGTTGCAGTTGGAACAATTCATCAGAATACTCGCGTTGAGTTCAAAGACTGGTTAACAGTATTAGGGTTATATACATTAGATGATGCATTCGATTAAAATCTTCAAATATTTTTTTATAATATCGAATTATTTGAATACAATATCATGAGATAATTCAAAATTCCACTAATACACCGTATTAGTATTCCAAAATATACCGTGGGGATATATTCTAAGATTATACTATATGGTATATTCGATCGACAATATTCTTAGAATATTCACGAAAGAACAATCCATTTATATACATTCTATGCACACTCTTTCGGGAATAATCCTGCCATATTCATTCAAGCATATTCTAAGCCATGTATATATTCCATGAATATCTGGTGCTGTGTGGGTATGTACGTCCCATTTTCAAAATGGCTCTATAGAGAAATATGCATACTATCAGCAATTCCTAAACTTTTGGATAGGTTAGTCAGCAAACTGTTAACGAATATTTGTACATCATCGATTACACCAGAGCAGCATAGATTCACAAATTGTAGATCCACAGTATCCAACTTAATTTATTACCAGTACTGCATAACAAAATAACTCGAGAGGTTTGCACAGGTTGATGGTATCTTTACAGACTTTTCAAAAGCCTTCGATTGAGTCTCTCATAATTTATTGATGAAGAAACTAGGATGTTAGATTAAATAAGTAGTTATTTGATAGGTTGTTCTCAATCAGTGAGATTAAATGGCATTATCCCTGAACCTTATGTAGTAAAATCAGGAGTACCTCAGGAATCCTATTGTGGTCCTTGATATCTTGCCTTTTCATCAATGACATTAATTCTAAAATTCAGTATTCAAATTTTCCCCTCTTTGCTGATGATCTCAAGATTTTCATAGTAGTTGAAAATATTTATGATGCTAATCTTTTCCAAAAAGATCCTAATAATATATCAGAATGGTGTAATGCAAATTGTCTTTATCTCAATAGAAAGTGTTTCTCAATGGTATTTAGTAGATCACAATCAGCAATTCGATTTGATCACCAATTAAAAAATAATGTGTTGGATATAATAAAACAAGAATGTAAAGATTTAGGAATATTATCAGACAACAAGCTTTGTTTCAATAACCATGTGCACTATGTATCCCAACAGCGCTCAAAATGCTTGGTTTTATTGCATATAAAAGTTTTATATTTCTCTCTAGTCAGATCTATTGTTGAATACAAACCATAATTTGGAACCCATGCTATGTCAAGTATATTCATCAATTAGAAAATGTGCAAAGAAAATTTCTGAAAATCATAGCATACAAACTAGGTCTAGGTCTAGGTGAATATAACTACAATTAAATAATGAACTAGATGAGACTCACCAGTCTAAGTGATAGCAGAATTATGACATCGTTGGTTTGTTTACCTCTTTAAAATAATCTCTGAGATAATTGACTCTCCACAAGTTCTCTCTATTATACCATTCAATGTTCCGAAGAGACAAACCAGACAGATACCAGATCACTCAACCAACTATGGTTTCCATACACCCATCTCAAATATATTGAGGTTGGGAAATTTATATTGTGAAAATATTGATTTTTTTTTGCGAGAATCCTAATATTTGTAAAGAAACAATTAGCTAGATTGTTGTTCAGTTGATATCTATTTATAATTAGTGGCAATGTTGCACAAAATTTTTATTTCAATAATGTTATTTTATGTTTATATAATTTTATTTTTATATTTTTTAATTTCTTAACTGTATTGGGGTAACCCGTTTATAAATATAAATAAATAAATGAATAAACAGAATGAAGGCTCAAGGTTATTCATTCTTATACAGTTGATTTTACATTTATCGCCCCATAAAGCATGGTCAAATGCATGACTGTTGTTGATTTAAAAAAATAATATAATGAAAACCATTAAAAAATTTATCGCCTTTACATTTAGAGGTCACTTTTCCGAAAATGCAAATCTTTCTATTTTTTCGTTCTAGTGTTTTGTATGGTGTTTGGTTCGGAAAAATCCCAGTCATAAATATTATCTGAATTTATGAAAACCGTTCAAGACCGTTTGGAAAATTATCTCCCCCACTTTTCCAAGACTTTCAGGTGCACCCCTCAAAACTCACAGCATAATTCTAAAACTCACTTTCTACTTCATGAAAATCATACATTTTTAAGACGTATAAAATGACTCCTGAAAATTCAGCATTTGCTTTTATTCTAAGTAGTCTTAAGTTTTAAGACATAACAAATGTAGGCCAACATTGAACTTGCAACTCAAGACTGGTGTAAGGATATACCTCAACAGCATCACTTTTATAAACGTATACAAGATTAGATTATAAGTATTTCGTAAAAATTTCATTAAAATACCTGTATGTTCAAAGTTTTACTGGTTTTATGTAAATTCAGCTTAAAACTCGTTGGAATATCATTTGACCATTTGACTTATACTTTTACCAGAGTTTAGGTACAAACTAATTTAAAATTAAAACCCTGTAAAGGAAATTTCACCAACAGAGGGGATGAATTCAATTATATTTGGTCACGCAGTATATTTTCCGAAATCTTAAATGTATTATTTCCAAACATTTCAAAAGATTGAGTTTCAAATATTTCTCTTTTGGGTGTAATAAGTCTTATTCTTGATTGAACTCATGCTCCTCTGCCATGGTTTGCCAATGTAGAATTGGCGTTCACATTCATGAAACTTCTCCTGTACTCTTTTATTCTTTAGGAAAATGTTCTCCCCCATTTGGCCACTATGAAGTTTTTGGCAAAAACCACTAATTTACTTATATACTCCTGATCAATAGGATACTGGAAGTATATCTTTATTGTTTCTAATAAATTTGCTTGAATTATCATTTGTTTCTTAAGCCACGTCCAAATTTTTCTTTCTCAAAAAACGAGAGATGTTATTGGTGGGTTCACCAAAATATGTCAGTGTTCTATGACACTTATTATGCACTTTAATAATTCATTATAACATAAAAATTAAGAGTTCAAAAATAACTTTTCAAAACGCTCAAGGTACAAACTCGTTTCCTCCCTTTCATAAAAGAGGATATATGCATCACCACTCACAAGCGATTTTTTGTGAAATTGTTAACACATGTGAATCATTGTACTCGTGCCACGTGCCAGTATAGGGATGTCTGCATAATGCTGTATAATAATGTCCGTTGTAAGTAGACCCACTGTGATTCGAAAGTGCATATAGGTTATAACAACATTGTCTGCTGCATAATTGTTCATATCTAATCCATCTAGAGGAAATTTGATGGCAACATTCAACTTTCCTCTAAATCTTTCTGTTAGAAATAATCTTTTAAAATGAATGACTAAAATACGGGGAAACTTATAGATTGGTGAAGATTTTGTGCATTTTCTTCTTTCCTCACGTACATCCAAAGTTTCCTCTCTTGTGAAGATATCCAAGCATTGTGATAAACTCAATTGGCCAGTTCTTTGTGGTATGGGGAGTGATAAATCCCAGAAAGGATCGAAGGTTACAGATGAGTGTCCACAGTGTGTGCACTTCATGGTAGATTTGAATTGTTAACGAAATTATCTATAATCTTAGAGTTATGTGTACTCAAATAAATCAGCCATGACTCTTGTGCTTTTTCGCCGTCGCTCAGTTTTCCGTTAATCTCCGTTAAGATCGGTTTAGGTTCTCATTAATTCTATTAACGCCATCATGTTAACCTTCTAAAAGGTAACGAAAGAACTCCTGGCCGTCTGGATGCGCTTGACCCATGACTTGAGGGGCAAAACTCAATCTGACTTTTTTTAAGGAGATTATGTTCACTGCTCTATCAGATGAATCTTCTGACCAAAATCCTTGGTAACTTCTGCGAAAGCTTCGATTAAAGCACCTTCTATACTAGAAATATTAGTATTGATATCTTTCATGTACTCATCCTTTTTCAAATATTCCTGGTAAATTGCTTTTTTCTGTAGTTTTTTGAAAAAAAACCGAAGTCAATATCTACCTTGTATCCATAGTTGACAGCAATTTTTTCGATAAAACCCGGTTTTCTTCGAAAATTTCTTTCTGGCAGTGGAATATTCAATAGTCTGTCAAGTATACTATTTATGCTGATAGAGATTTTGAAAAGGAATTGTGCATGATATTATCTGCATGAGATGGTTTGTAGTACAAAAGTGCTAAGAAACTCATAGATATTTTTTTAAGATATGTGATGTAATTGGCCGATACTTGATTAAAATCCATAATATAGTCAAGTAACAATTTGTTGTGAGATTTTCACTAAACAGTTTGATAAAACACGTCTTTCACTCTTCCCGATAATGGTAAATTCATATCGTTTAATTTTCAAAATTCACTTCCCAGTATTCCGCCAATTGAAACAATTGAGCTAGTTGAGCGTGAGTGATATTAATTTCATTCGTCATCAATTGAATTCACAACTGAAATGGAGGTAAATAATTCAATAAATTTTGAAGAAAAGACAATTGAAACTTTCTATGTTTTTTTACCACTTTTATAAAAGTGGTAAAAAACATAAAAAGTTTTTTAATTCTCTTTTCTTCAATATGATCTCCTACCACGTAGTAACGGCTACATCCATCAATTTAATCAATAAATTTTCTAGACCTGACTGTTACTAGTATTGATATTAACATGATTTTGTAATTTTTCACAAACTAATATGACATTGTCATACACAATTCCTTGACACATAAAGTATCAGCATAAAGTATATCCCAAAAATGTGATATTCAGCTCTGGAAAAATGGATGTTTGAGAATGCAATACAGAAAATAATGTTTGTATTATTGACCAGAACTTATTCATAATCACCTACCTTTCCAATATTTTTATAATTAATTGAATTTCATTTTTGTCATATATTTAGGAGTTTGAGCTTACAAGTCACAAAAGTATTCCTTAATATACAGCATGACTCACGGTCGATGATAGGTTAGACGTTTATGGTAGTAAACCTCAACGCAGAATTTTTCTGAAAATTTCACGTCTTACGTTTCCTTAACTGTCCTATCAATCTAAAATATGTCCAGCAGTGTTGCCACTTCCACCAAAAAGTCCTAGCAACTCAATTTTTAAAATATAACACCCCGTATATAAACACATTTTTAGAATAGCTGTTTTATTATAATACTTTTATCTTTTTTATTATTTCATTATAAACATAACCCTAATTGAACTTAAGTACATCAGTACTCTCAATACAGGGCCTGCTAAAATTACTATTATTTCCATTATGCATATTATGCATTATGCATAATGAAACCCCCCCTGTATATTACTCGATAAATTGATATTCACTTCTGGAAACATAATTGTTTTAAGAATTTGGTTTTACGTAGCAGTGGAATTATCAAGCTTATAACAGTTTTGTTATTTTTATAAGTAATTTACAAATAGATTGACGGTGTTTCAAAATGTCTTCGAAAGTGAATGCAAATATCGATTATTCAAAGGAAGTGTTTATGAAATTATGATCAAAGTGATCAAATCATTGTCAGAACTTGCAGAAACATTTTAAAGTGTTTTGTACGCGACTTGTGGTTGCTTTTTCAATTTCATTGGGATCCAGATCTTCGATACACCGCACTATTCGCTGTCGCAGTTCTTCTTTGGTTGACACTGGAGTACTGTAGTGCTATATTTTGAACCATATTTAGTATAAATTATTTTTTATCTCGAAAACCGATAGAGATAGGTATAGGACATTATAAACAAAAAAGTATTATAATAAAATAGCGTTTCCAAAAATGTGTGAATATACGGGGTGTTTTATTTAAAAAAAAGTTGCTAGGACTTTTTGATGTAAGTGGTGATGCTCAATGCTGAAAATATTTTAGTTCGATAGAACAGGTAAAGAAATATAAAATGTGGAATTTTCAGAAAAATCCTGCGTTGTGTTTACCAGAAACACCGACCATGAGTCACGCTGTATATCAGTGGACATTAGAATACCTTCTGAAAAAACTCATTTCAGCTAAGGTATTGTAAGGTTTATTCAGAAAATGTACTGTTTCAAAATATTTTGACGTAAAGTACTTTATTGTAATTTTATGTTCCTAGTTCCACTAGATTTATAGCTATTTTTCATTATTATTTGTTTTTGTAGGAGAAGAAATGCAAAAATGGGTATTGGATCAGCCTGTATTGGAGGAGGACAAGGAATAGCAATTATGGTAGAAACAGTGTGAATGTACTTTTATATATAT
>WOGO01006621.1:0-11654 GCA_015342085.1 Leptinotarsa defecta | reverse complement strand
ACTGCACCAATATCGAATTTCAACACTCAAATCGCGATCAGTTCCTGAACTGAACATTGACGACACAACGGCGATGCTCATCCTCACATTGTATTCGTCACGGTAACATGACTTCAAATTCAATTTTATGTCTCTTCAGTTAATCATAAAACTCTGTTAGTAAAAATTATCCAATACGAATTGCCAATTCTTCAGTCCTCGTGGACTAGTTCGCAGCGGAATTATTTCTCTGTATTGGTTTTTTGACCGTTGAGATGCCGATAGCTTTAAGTATTCACAATAAAGGTTACTTCGACTATACCATTCAATGAATGTGAAACGCTGTTACTTAATCAATTATAAAAAAAGGAAATGTACAAAATTCATCTTAGTAATCGACATATTTTTTTCTCATTATGTTTCTAAGATGTTTCAAATTCAGTAAAACTACGAGTAGACTAACAAATGGGTGCCAGACAAAAATCGCGTGGAGAAAGTCCATTTATATTAAAATACCTACCTTTGGAAGTATTCATATTGAAATAGTCATGTTTTAGTTGATTTTGGTTATCGATAAAACACTAGATATCATTCTCAATATTCTTTGACAAACACAACATAATATACAGGATGGATCACTTTTAATATTGAATGTTCTTGATATCATAATACCAATATCAAGAAGGGTTTTCAACAAATAGACTCGCTTGCGACTAGTTTCGTTTTCAAAAACAGAAACAAAAAAGTTTTTTTAGTTTCGAAAACAAACTCGAACTTCACCAAACAGACAACAATGAGTCTGAGTCGCGTATTTTGTTGTAAAATATTTTCTATCATTTCCACTACACACGATCACGAACTCGGTTTACAATAACACAGACGAAACACTGAAAACTTTTAAACTTTGCGCCTGCCGACCAGACATTTCATTGTTGATAGTATTCAAAATTTGTCTTATTTTGACAACTTGAATTTTTGTTTTGTCGAAATATGAATGTGAAACTTTATATGTTTGAATGTTCGTTTCTGAATGAAACTTGGATTATAGTTTCGAACTCAGTTTAACGCATAGGATACGTTGTATGGGTAAATGACATAACTCAATGACAGTTATCAATGTATGTTTAAAAAAATCTGTTTAAAATTTGTTTTTCCATTAACCAGCTGTCGTACCCCTACGAACGACATTAATCAGAAGTCGAAACTTGTGCGAGCTGAAGATTAACGAAGTCTTATTTTTTAACGTGTGATTCCTAACACAGGTTGGACGATAGCAAGTAAAATCTAAAGTTCAGCCTGGAGCTTGAACCACCGACCAACACGGCGGTCAATTCGAGTGAGTCAACAAAGCACCCACGTTTAACCGATCGGCTACCGACCGACCATGTCAATGCTTTGTCCTACTAATAGCATACACTCTTTCATGATTGCGGCTTCTTTAGTCCTGAATCTTTCGAGCAAGTATGACTTATATATATTCAATATCAAAGAGTTTGAGTATTGAGTGGTTGAAGAAGAGATCGAAAAACTGCGGTAGGTGTGATTTGAACTTGAGATTATTGATTCACAAGCCCAGAATACAACCACGCTTCTTTCAAATTAGTATGACAAAGGTATTTGAGTACCTCACTGGTCTCATTTTGAATTGAGAGGGGGTATATTTTGCATAAAAATATTCCCTCTTTTAATTTAAACAGAATTTTAATGTTGCGGATTTAATCAAATAAACATATGAATGTTTTTACGTACTATCATCGTGATATGATCAGATTTGTCCGTTCCGGTGATATAAACGTGATATATATGTTATGAATGAAATGAGTGCTTCGTCTTTTAATGATACCCAAAAAGTGCTGATTGGGTAACTTCGAAGTATGCCATTGAGGATGTAAGTTCAATGTAGGCGAAATTCTATATCGTGAATCTTTCATACAACATATAAAATACATTATATTTTGTGAGATTTCTATGAATGATATCTGTTTCAATGTTTGGAGTACAAACTGAATAAGAAAAAGTTATTTTCATATAATTCAATGATCATAAGAAAATAGTTGTTTTAGAAGGGCTTTTTATCTTTTTATCTTAAACTAACTCATATGCATAATCTGCAGATCTTTCTATAAAGTTTACATGAATACAATTGCATTCTTCCTTCCTTCGGAAGTTTCCTATATTTTTGTATAACAACACTTTTATTTTTGGAATATAAAGTTTCTGGCCTTCTACTTTTCCATCTTGATGCAAAACATATGGCAATCTTCCAAAGAAATGAAGGAATTAATTTCAAAAATGTAACTCTATACAAAGATGTCTGGATCATGTAAAAAGTAACTTTCAGATACAAACTGAAAGGAGAAACCCTCTCGAAACAGCTATTTTTATATAAACATTGAATTACACGGGAAAAAAATACTTTCGAAACAAGTAATTTTATATGAACATTGAATTATAGAATGGAATCAAATCAGATATCATTCACAGGATTTCTGTACAATATAATTGATGAAAGAAGTAAACTTTCACTTTGACTTTCCAAAGCTTTTGATACCGTCAGTCATACGAAACTCCTGAGCAAATTGGAGAACTGTAGAATACGCAGAAAAACTCACGACATTTTTGAAAGCTATTCATGTGACCGAGTCAGTATCGATAGAACTATGAGCTACCCCAAAACTGTTACTTACGGTGTTCCGGAAGGAACAATTCTGTTCACAATATATCTAAATGAGCTGCTACAGATACCAACAAAAGATACAATTTTGAGCTTTGCTGACGATACGGCTGTCTTGTATACCGACTCTTCATGGAACCAACTGAAAGCTTCTGAGTTTAAAAAATGGTTCTGTCACAATAAACTCACTATCAATTTCGAAAAAACCAAATATTTACCCTTCACATTATATTCCAGTACATTACCCAATATGGGATACCTAAATATAGGAAATAATAATCACATACCTGAAGGCAAGTCAATAAAATATCTAGGTATATATGTAGATTGGCATTTTCGATGGCACCTACAGATGAAATAAATGATAAGTTCAGTCGCCTAAAAAACTTTCTTCACATTCAGCATTTGAAAATATTGTACTTTGCACTTGTCCAATCACAACTATCCTATGGTATAATAGGTTGGGGAGGAGTGAATGATTGTTATCTTAGGAATCTAAATGTCATACAGAAATGGATACTGAAAATGATTTTTAATATAAAAAAAACTCATCCAACTGAGGCCTTATTTGAAGAAGCAAGTGTATGTGATATTCAACAACTTCTTTGTATGAGCATACTGAGTAATGTTAAAACAGGAAACATCAAAATAGAACGAATCATTCATTCCTACAATACTAGGAAAAAGGGAAACTCTTTAAATGCACCACGATGTGACAAAAATATAGGACAAAGAAACGCAACATATCTCAGACCAGGCTTATAGCAAATATTACCAGGAGAAATAAAAAATATCAACAGTTCTATGTTTAAGAGACAAGTAAAGAAATTCATTCTGAATACCGAAATAATTTTTTTTTCTGACTTCATTAATTAAACTATTCCAAACAACAATTTGACCTAAGCAATTATTAAGTAAATGTAAATAACTATGTATTCTGTCTGTTACTACTGTTTCTGTTATTAGATTTATTTATCAATTGATTGATCACTCATTATTTTTCATTAAAATGAATATGTAATGTAAAAGTATTTATATACTCAATTCATAACATAGTCTCATCACGAACTAGTTATATATTTTTATGACTTCTGTGGTTATCTTGTTTATTTTCGATAGCACTCCATGTAATTTATATCAGTGTATGAGAAAATATACATTTTATTATTATTATTATTTATTTCGAAAGTATTTTTCTTTCATGTAATTCAATGTTTATATGAAAATAGCTGTTTTTGAAATTGATTCCTTCCTTTCTTTGGAAGATGTGCACATTTTTTGTATCAAGATGAAGAAGTAGAAGGCCAAAAACTTTCTTTCCAAAAACTTAATCTCTCCTATAAATATACCCCTTCAATATACACCTTCATTTTGTTATTGATTGATGAACTTTTGGAATATATGAATTTCATTGCCACATAAATAATTTCTGGAGGGTGCTCACTTATGATCACCTCATTTTTTTTTCTAAAACTATATTTTTTGATACGAACTATCAGTTTAATAATCAAGTATGTATTTGAGAAAAGTTTTGCGAAATAAAATGATTCAAACAATTGTAAAGTGATAGATTTGCTCATCTATGATTGGCCTCAACAGGGATTTAGTAAAGTATCTGGCCAACTATGATTGCTATGAAGGTATGAATAATGTACTATTCTATACTCAGAGGATGCAACTAAAATTCATTGCCCAAAGAAAAGGTCATCAAATTGACGCTTTTTTCAATAGTTATAGAAAACAGAGTTTGGTGTTCTGTAACAGAGAAAATAACTGCAGTTTTGCATGATTCGGTAATTAGTTAGAACATCAAAATTCAAATTGTTTTTGTTTGTCGCACATAGGTATTTCAAGTTAATATTTTTTTTATATGAAATGATATTTTTTAATTTTTGTGAAAACAATTGTGTTGTCAAGTGATTATAAACGCTTATACCAGGCTATAAAAACTTGAATAGATGTATTATCGTACTGATTTCAAAGCAGAATGATCATGTCTCCCTTGGTAGAATAATGATAATGATAGAAAATTTGATAATTCTAAACTGATATCGATACTATTTCCCATCAATAATCACATTAGAATCATTAATTTCTCAAATCTCTAAATCATTTCGAACAAAATGCCGTATGTATTCAAATATTCCATCATGTTCTAACCGATATTGTTTTTGTTCAATGTTCAAGTGAAATGTTCGCAAATTAGTAAAGATTTTTTTTATAGAATTTCAGTTATTCGTCAATGATTATATATATTTTCGATTTTCTACAAGAATCTTTTCATGTTAGAAATAAAGAACGATTTTCCATAAGTTGCAACAAAAAAATGTAGATGCTACTTATGAAAATGAATATAGTTCAAAAAACTAAAGAACACGCTTTTGAATGATATCGAACTGATATACAAAAAATATGGCACAAAGCGCCCACGCTTTTTTCACAATGATACAAGTATTTTTGGTTCGTTATTATTATAAGCTTATTTGAAAAAAAATTAACTTTTTAGTTCGATGTTCTTTAAAAGCCTGTTTTTTATTTTTTTTACATTATATCAAATTTAAATTTTTTAGTTTCGTATGCTACAAAAGCGTGTTTTTTAGTCTTTTCGAACGGTATTTATTTTATCTAAACTTTGGGATCAATCATCCGTAAATTGTTTAGAAAAATGACCATTGGTATTTTCCAATTCCGGAGAGGAATCATACATACATACAGGTGAAGCTAATATAAAAGTGATAAAAAATGGGTCAATATGAAAATCTTGGATTTCTGATATTTAGCAGGAAAGGGTCACAAGTTCGATTTTTCCTTTTCATTTGTTCTCTTGGGCCCATGATATTCATTTTTGTGTACTTATCTGTTTCGTATTCGGATAACCTTTTTTTCAATATACCCTGTAATATTCCAATTGCATGTCTATTGGAGTTATTGTTTATTGTTTTGATAAAAATTTTCCTCTACAGTGCTGACTTATGAGATATGTTATTCAATCAAAACTAAAAACAATTCAAGAGATGCATATGAAACACTCTATATTATTGGTTTCTTTTTTGTGGGAAATGAAAAATTGTTTCCCAAAGAAAGTGGGATGATTATATATTCTCATTAAATTAGATAATTCAGTATCGAATACTGTAAGTGCCTTGTTTCCAATATAGATTTTTACGATATCTAATCCATTTTCGAGTTTTCAAATTAATAATCCGTTTTTTTTTTCAAATTATATCAAATTCTTTCTTCATCAGGTTTTACATCTTTATTAATCCAATAAGGAAATGATTGAAATGGAAAGTATATGAAATGGAAAGTATATGAAATGGAAATATTGACGAAATACTGAAACTTTTCAATAACTTTCATTATATTATTTAAAAGTTTGAAAAAATGTTTATACTAGTGTTTGCGCTTCAAGATTTGAACAAAAATATTCAGAAAATGATTATTTTGAGCAGTACTGAAATATGTTTATCGTGAAACTCTCAGATCAATCTTCAATGGAATCAGTTGTATGTACTTCAATTAACTGATTATTTATATGTGTTTGATGGTAATACTCGTAACAATAATAGTAATATACAAAACCACTACTCAAAATCTTGAAAACAATTTAACCTTCCTAACTTATTAGTAAGATCAAATAATATTAAAGGTAACACCAAACCATCATATAACTTGAGGGAGGGAGCTCTAAAAAGGTTTCGATGGTCTTTTAACACGGCATTTTCTAGGTAGCGGGATAGTTTCGTTGTCGTTTTCACCCTAATGGAAAATCAATACGTCAAGTTAACTCCGACATTTTACGGTCGACAGGCCGTTACCCACCGATAATAAAATGTCTTTATAGAGGAAAATTTCAGTAGTAAAATTAATAGAAATATAGAACATGATTTCTTGTTTCATTTTTATTTTGTGTTGAAGTATGACGTATGACTTCTACTAGGTTTTGAAACTGATAAAGGATATTTGATTATCATTTATTGATTTTCTTCGATTCTTTATCATATGAAAACCATGTTTTCTCCATAATGTTCAATTTTGTGAAATATGCAAAACCAGTTGAAGAAAGTCTTGGATAATAATAGAATATATTTATTTTCTTTCAAAATAGCTTTTTTGATTTTTCTACTCGTCCGTCATGAAACAATATTATCCAAAAGAGTATTTTTTCACAGTCTTTCATATATCTCATTGTGTAGCTTCCTCATGAATCATGTCTGTTTCAATTCCATAATGAATGTTCATAATACAAAACGAATAAGAAAGAGTGGTTTTTCTTATGACTAGATGTTCCCATGAAAGTAGATGTTTCGGAAGCTTTTTTTTCTAGTTTGTAGCTATCTGGAAGAAATTTCTGTGTATGCTCTACACATCCACATAAAGATTTTTTGATGTTATTTTTCTCTTTGGAATTCTCTCAATTTTTTTTGATGATGCAGAAGTAGGATGCTAAAGATTTGTTTTTCTCAAAAAACTAATATCTCGTAAATTATCAATTCATACATATATCTACTCAAATCCTGTTCAAACTACTTCACGTCATCAAATATCAAAATTGTATAATATATTCAATATTATGATTCAAATAATAACTAGTCTCAAGCAGAAGTTGATGTTGAATACTTGATTTCAATATATGAAACAAATAGATTAATATTATTACTAATCAATACAGTTTATTGTATAATTTTCACTATAAAGAATTTTATAAAAATCGCGACACGTATTTCGCTATACAATAGCTTTATCAAGCGAAAACTAAAAGTTACTTCTAAATTACAACTATATTATACTCTAACATATTACCTATAACTACATGAATAAATTTTTCGAACGTACTGTAAATATCTGTTTGAAAAAAAATCTGTTTTTCCGTTAATCAGTTGCCGCCCCCATACGAACGACAACTCTCAGAAGTTGAGAAACTTGTGCGAGCTAAGGACTAACGTGTGATTCCTAATACGTAACTATTTTTACCTGGAAGTAAACAGATTCAATAATGATAAGTTACTCAATTCAATTTGATCGTTCATAATATATTCAGAGTTTTTGAATTCGTTTATCTCCATACTCTCCAACAGGTTAAGTTTCAAACCTTTCTTCTGAAAATAGAGGGGCTTGAATTCATAGTTGAACTCATGTCCCTATATGATTCAATGCGTGGCATATGTGGAATTTATTGTTACATTCTGGGAACTATTTTTGTGTTCCTTGATGCGGGCTTTGAACGATCTTTCAGTTTGAAGTATATACATATAAGACCTCGGACATGACCAATATGATAATTTATACACTCCTGATTTTTCTGAAACTGAACTTTTATCTTTGTTATTCTTAATGTGCATGCCTCAGTTGTTATTGGTTTTGAAAGCAATATTCACACCTTTGTTTTGCGGAAAATTTGAAATATTTGTAGTGAGTTGGCCTAAGTAGATTGAGATTCTGTAACTTTCATCCTCTTCTCTTTGAATTTGGTAAACTTCCTCCAAAGCTTGGCTGCATAACTTTTTTGATAATAAAGAATGTATTAGACTGCTATCGTAAACACTGTTGACGGCTATCTCTTTTATAATAATAATAATATTTATTTGTAGTTCCTTATTACATATAAATACAGTAATTATTCAATCTATAAAAACAATGAAAAAAATCTACAAATGAGGCTAGAAACAACGTTTCTGGAAGGGTACTGTTGATCTTAGTTCTAGCCTTGAGGAAAAGAAAACTAAACTAGAGAAAATACAAGGGAAAAAAGGAAGAGAAAAAAAGAGGAAGAAGAAAGAGGGAAGAGGGAGAGAAAACATGTTAAATGTTATTGAAATATATGAAATATATATGAAATCAATGATATTTTTTGTAGCAGCATTTGAATGGGGAAACTTCACTAACTTTATATTTCTGTGGAATATTATTATATAAACTATATGTATTATAACTGAAGGATCGTCGTATAGAGTGGTTCGATGCTCAGTACTTTATTGGATTGCGCCTCTGACAAGGAAATATTTATCAGTATGTGACAGCAGTAGCAGCTTTTAACAGTATGATCCACAGACTGATAAATGTGCCCTTGTCAGAGGCGAATTTCAGTAAAGAACTGAAGAAAATAAAACAAATAGCCGTCAACAATGATTACGATAGTAGTCTAATACATTCTCTATTGTCAAAAAAGTTATACAGGTAATCTTTGAAATAAGTCTAACCAATTCGAAAATCATAAAATAAACTGTATTAATTAGTTTTAATATGGATGTTTATCATCAGTTCTATTCAATTCAGATAATTGTCAAAACCAACTGATGTCTGAGAATCAATTCATCTCTACTCTCACCATTATCACAAATACACTGAATTTCCAACCTAACTTGTACTCGATACTGAAGCAACGTTAAATCCTGAGTTTTCTAGATATATGAAGATTTTCTCTCCTTTCAAATTTTCTACTTTCATATTAAGGCTTTTTTTGGAGAATTGTGGAAGTTAATTACTATTGAATATATTTAGGAATATTTTTATAATTTGAAGAAACTAATTTCTAGCACTGAATACTTTGATGAGTTAATAATAATTGTATGAAAGAAGACAATAGTCAAACATATTTCGATCCTGTCATTTCTTGCAGAAAATCGTAAAGCATCTGAAATGAATCTATAACAATATGTAGGTTCCTACCAACTTGAAACTAGATAAGATTAGATTATGAAAGAATGCCCTTATCGATATGTTACTTTTTCCTGTCCATAACTCTTTCTATTTCTCTAGTAGTTAGCTCATTCAAATAAGTTGGTGGATCAAAATCGACCCACTAATTAAAATGGTTCAAAATTGGGTTTCATACAATGTGATTTGTTAAATAATTTTCCAGTCTAGACTTTTCAGATTATGATTTTTTTGTACTTCCACTCTTCAACTTCTCTCACTCACGACCAGTAGAGTTAATGAGAGAATTCAATTCTCTCAAATTCTCTAAAATAGCGTTTCCACCATTTATTTATAACCAGAAACTTCTCCATTTATTTGAAAGCATCATGTCTGAAACAATTTTTATGGATGAATTAATTATATTTGGACACATTACATAATGTTGTTTGTGAATATATCCAGTGAAAATTTTCAATTTAGTGTAACAACATAAGTGAACTTTGAAATTGCTAAACTAAGACTTAGTTTAGCAATTTCGGTTTTTTCTGATTTTTTCAGCAATGAAATAATAATGATAATCTTTATTCAATTCAATTCCATAATACAAAAAAGTATCTCACAATAAAATAAAGTGAATAAAGCTGATGAGCGATATGTGCTATTGCGCTTGTTCGCCATAAAATACATAAAAATGCGGTTAACAATAATAACATACATAAACAAGTACTAAACAATAGAACAAATGAATAAATACATAGTATATAAAATAACAATAATCAGTGTAATTATAAAGTTCATCCTTATTTATGTTAGTAATAATAAATAACTATTCAATAGTGATACAAAGGTGTTATCTTACGAAACATATGGATGAAGCTAATGAGCGGTATATGTTGTTGCACTTGTTTCGCTTTAAAATGTGATAATTTTATAAAAGGTGTGCGAATAGTTACGCAGAAAAAATAAACAATCTAAAAGTTAAAACATAGTTCATAAAGTAATATCAATATATTTTTAGACAAACGAAAGACTTACTGAGATCACAAAAAACTCAGAGGGACTTCAGCTTGCCTCAGTGAGACTGACGATTGTATCATAAAAAGCAAATAGAGCTATTATTGTGGATCTGTTACTCTGAACTCTGCTCGTGATGCATTGTTTGGAACCTTTGGTGTAGTAATGAATATTAGTGGAGTTTTATTTCAACACCAAACCGTTATTTTAACACCTCAACACATTTTTTGATCACCAAGTGATTATCTTCGAAAGAAGGACTAATCTTGCTTCAAAACACATGTCGAGAACTTGAAAATAATTGTTTGGTGTTGGGATAAAATTCCAGTAATATTCTGAACTTTGCTATTTATTTTTGAGATTCTAGAGACTATTGAAGAAACTTTTGGGTCGATGTATGAAACTATAGCAAACATTTTTGAGAATTTGCTCGGAGCTGTGATAGACATGTAGTTACTTGAGAGGAAAATTAATGTTTTTCAATAATTGGTGGGAATTATCTCAGTTTGATACTTCTCGTTAACCGAATAACCAAACATCACTTCACGTGAACACAGAAATTATGTACTGTAATAATTAGCTTTCGGATTCGTGGACAAGTCATGGTGAAGTTTTTAAAAATTCAATTTTCTCTCTCGTCTCCACCCTCTTTTTTGAAGAATAATGGGTTTTGGAAATTTTCTTTCTGATGTACTTCTCCAGATGTGAAAGAGTAAAGTTCCTCTAAAATTTATAATACTTTTTTGAGAATAAATGATGACACTTTCTTCTGATGATACCAATTTGATTTTCAAATCGTGTACAGTTGTCATATTTGAGAACTCAATTTCCTCAAATATCATACATTGATTTATTTCAAAACCTACAAACAAAATCATAATTAAATTACGGACAGACAGTGTCATTATCTCACAGCATCTTGTTTCTCATCTGTTGTCCATTAGAGCATATCGACACTCACATTTCCTTCTCGAATGTCCAGCTAGTCCAATTAAGTGTATAAATCGCCTGAAGGCCCTCCTGATGAAATTTCTATACGGATAGATGATCGGAGGCGTGGAGTATGTACTCCAGAAAAGCAATTAGTAATAACGACCTACCAAGTTCGCACACTCGGTGCCTATAACAGGGTGAAAAGATGTTAGGAAAAATACTCGATTGTGAATTTCCTCGGAAAATCACCACATAGAAACGAAATAAAAGTTTTGAACGTTGACAATTTCACTTATTTTTATGAAACCATCAAAAATCATTCATTAGTATATTATTTATGAAAAAAAGGTGAAACTGGCACTTCTGGGGTGTAATAAATCCAAAAAATATCCAAACAGCCTATTTGATATATATA
>WOGO01006620.1:0-11654 GCA_015342085.1 Leptinotarsa defecta | reverse complement strand
CAATTAATTTTTATTGTTGTATTTATTTTATTTTTATCGTTGTTTTAACACATTGTAATAATTTTATAAATATATACTATTCTTATTGTTGTTTACTGATGTCAAACACTATGTGAGAATTCAAGAATAGTTAGATATAGGTTGATTTGAAACATTTTTCATCGTATGAAGTGAGAAAAATCCATGAATTACAACAATATAAGATGGTGGATTGTGTTCGATGTCCTTCTCCAAACATTTCATCAAAATGGATTTTTGAGACTCACAAACAGTATTGTTCACACGATGGAATAACACTGAAAATACCTGACACAAATCAGTATACCAAACACCAAATCGCTCACACATACACTGTAAGCTAGAATAGACAGTAAAGGCAGAAGAAAAATCGATGCTCATAGAGATCTTTCCCACGCTCAATCGGACAAATAATGACCCTGTGATCATACACAAAGCGGGCCTTTGTAAGATTATGGGTTGAGTTGCATTATTTTTTCGAAAGCTTTGAAACGTCTGGTGAAAATGACCGCCGCCGAAACGACTCTGACAGTATTGATTATTAATTTTCGAAAATATTTTCTGTAATGTAATTACAATGTTTACTTACCTTCAGCACCTGATAGTTTTGAACTGGCCGTCGGCCCAAGCTAGTAGGCATGCATACATTCATAGTATGTACTGATACTACGTTATTCTATAGATTTCATTTCTAAGAATATAAGTAATGTCTGGGAGCCGTCCCGCCAACACTAACCGGAGACACTCGTCTCCGAGCAAGTGTTGGTTCTCAGTGAATCTGAAAATGAGATCAATTTGAAGACTAGTTAAGAAATTTTTATACTGACCGGAGCCGCCTGACAGCGACTTTCAGAGGTGGTCTTTGGTTCTGCTTTGTTGGCCTCCTGTGTTTGTCCCTTTCTCGGAATCTGGGGTTATCTGTCTCCTATATGTCGCTGGGCACTGGCCCCAGGCAGTGCAGGCATACAGGATTATCCGTAATATTACGGTCTTTATTATCAGCAGCTTCACTTTCAATCCCATGTTGCTTCTTCGACCTATTATTGGTAATAGGTTTTGTGGAGCAGATCTCGTCATCCCTATTCCCTGCCGTACACGAGACCTGAACGTTAATCTTTTGTCTAGGTTGTCTAGCTTCGTTAATCCACGTCTGGGAGCCCTGGGATCATGGACTATAATATATATCTGCGTAGCCAGCGATATCTACCTGCATGACATCACCGTCCGGAATACAAATAGAAGGTGCAAGCGAATAAGTTTATCTCTCAGTCATATAATCTCTTAGTCATGAAACCATTTGTCTTTCTAATAAAATCAGCTACAGGGTAAGGGAGCTAGGCTCCAACCTGAGTGAACTGAGGATGAGCTTGATTGAAGAGTTTGATATAAATCCGAATGAGGAAAAGCACACATATAATACTCAAGAATCAAACAACGAACACGTACTACCAAGTGCAATGATAGGTAACATCTAGTTTGGGTAACAAGATCCTTTTTTCAAACTTTTGTCTAAGGGCACCGAAAATTGATCCAGGGCTCATTCGATTTAGAATGACATCTAGCTACTTCCTAAAAAATATCAAGAGGAACTCGAAAAATTTGCAAAAGTTATAAACAATTCAGTCAAAGAAAGGGGCAAGGTTTGGAAAAAGTTGATAAATAATAGGGTTAGAGCATTTGTTTGACATGTCATTTGTTTATTATTAAAAGGAGAACAAAAAAAAATTGAAGTGTCTTAGTCGTATCTCGAATAGTTGATGAGTTATGAAGATTACAAAGCCATAAAAACTGATTTGTCAAAAAATTTGATGAATAATAAGGTTAGAGCATTTGTTCAAAATCTTATTTGTTTATTACTAAAATGAGAACGAAAAACACTTGAAGTGTTTTTGTTCTGTCTCTATCAGTTTATGAGTTATTTTAATAATAATGATTGAGATCCATGAGAAATTGCCAAAGGCAAAAATAGAAAAATAACAAAAAATTTGTAAAAAATAGAGAAAAAAATTTTTCACACAAAAAGTGACACATGGTTGTTTTTGTTATTTTTTTGTAGTATTCAGGAAAATATATCGTAAGAATTAATTTGTTTGAAACAAATTGTTTATTGAATGATTAAATAAAATATAAATTAAAAAGAAAAATTAAGAATATTCATACTTGGTAGCAAAAAAAATGTTAATCAACAAATGCGTTTTTGAGCAATACATTTTTTTAAGAAACAATTTTGTTTTTGAAAATCAATTTTTTTTCATTGCTTCAATTTAATTTTTTATATTTTTCACATTGTTTATAAATAACAAAATGGAAAATCAAATTTTTTTTATTTTTCCAACGGAAATCTGTTTTGAAGGCTTTCAAGAAAAGCTCCAAGAAGTAAACAAAATTTGAAGTTTTGAATAAAAAAATTACCAGTGTTTTTATGTAAATTTAAAACTTTTGGAAATTAATTAATTATCTAAACTATGTCTAATAAAATAATCAAGGGAAAATTTTTTTCTCATGAATTTTTGTTTATTCAAGTGTCTAGAAGGTATGTGTTTTTTTCCCTTATGATGATATTGAATGGGTTGAAATAATTTTTTTTGTCCAAAGATCCGTATCGGTCAGCGCGTGCGTATCGCCCGCTTTTAGCGCTATTTTCTCCTCTATATTAAAATTATAAATATTGGTGATATCTTCAATATTTTTCGAGATAGAGATATTTGCAAAAACACGTGTGTTACTGTCTATATTGTTATAGAAAAAATTCAAGATTTCGGAGAAAAAATGCACACAAATAAATATGTTATCACACAAAGTAATCGAAGGATGAAAAACAGTAGTTTTTCTGCGAGTATCATTTGTCTCAGTGAATCGAATGTCATTATATCTATTCGAGTACAGCTATCACAGACTGAAATAGAGTTTATTACCCAGAACAATGTCTGTTCAGTTGAATCCACGAATAAAGTTGTTGAATAATATATAATATGTTGATCATTGACGAAAAATCTCTAAGAAATTCTCGCAAGCCAACTTGATTATATCGTGAACGTTTTCCTGATTGTCATCCACAGGTTCATTTAGTAAACTTCTAACGATGCCTGGATTGGAGTTAACAAAAGGAATGTTCAGGCATACCTAGAAAATTAACATGTTTCAATTTGAAGTTTCAGCAGCAGAACTTGGTAGCAATAAGAGTATCGTTGAGAAAATTTTTAAAAAATATGGATTTCAAAGGAAGGCTAATATTTTTCGTATTTCTGTAAGTTATTGACTACATATTCAGTAATGATTCAATGGGTTCGTTTTCCTAAAACACTCTGATTGGTATCTTCAGATTCACGATTTTCCATCAGAAATGTATACAGGGTGTATGGAGCAACAGTGGTCAATATAAACTTTTATTTCAAAAATAACATCTACACACATGTTGTGATATTTCTTTCTTCAACTATTTCGGGAATATTTTTTTGAAATTCATTCATGAAATTAACATGAAGTATATTCAATTACAGAAAGGCTCTACAACTCCCTCGAAAACTGATAAATAAATCAATAGGTCAAATAGAAGTTTTTGTCTAACTTAACATGTAGGACGTGACCAAATATATATTCGTCTATTCGAGTCAGTCAATTTGGAGAGTTTGGTTTTTAATTCAATAATTTCCACATACCTTCAGAAGCTGGCAGATCAGGAGAGTCTGCTGAACATTCTATCAAAACCTCATTTTCCACGAATTCAATATTCGGTCATCGATTTGACAATGGAGTGATGTTTAACCTAGCTGGAAGCATACTTTTTCAGTGTAACTACTGAGCTCATTGAATCAGAATTGAGATGCCTATACGCTAGTGTAGTTGGTCATATTTGTAGTATTCTCATGTAAATTTCACAACCTACTCGATTTCATTTGGATCTGGTGCGTTTTCAAAATGAACCGCCCAGCCACAGATAATTTTACAATGGAGTGTTGTGAATCATTCAACAAGAGGATTATGATTCATTTCACACGATAATAGTCAATAACATTTCAACCGTTCTAATAACGATGAGGATGTATTAGTCAGGAAAAAAGGTTTGAAATTCGAACAAGATTCTCAACCGTAGACATGAAGTCAAAACATGAATTTCGCTGCATTTTGCATTAACATGACTTATTTAATGAAAAATCAACTGTGTGGGCAACATCACTCGTCATTAATCAGTTGACAACTGAAATTACTAGAAATATTGAGTGAGCGCACAGTAGTTTCAACACCAGTGTTCAAAAATCGTGATGAGAATACAAGCGTGTTAAAGTTAGCACGACATTCTTCTGTTATTCTTCTATCAGGTGCGGATTTTTCTTAGACAAATAGTCGCAATTTTGTTATTTATCAAACTAAAGTGAACAATTTGTGATATTCATCAAAATGTCACTTTCATTACCTGTAGATGAGAACTATAAGATTAATCGTTAAGAAAAGTATTCATATGCTTAGTATCGAGTTGTTCATTTTGCGTGGGATTTTCTTCAATTTGTGATGAAATGATATTTGTAGATTCAGATGATTCGTTCAATTATTATCATCCTCATGATAATTCATTCTCATGAGATGGATTTCATATTTCACTTTATGTGTATGAAGGGTTCATTTTTAGTTTCTCGTATATGGTCGAATTTGAATGACTGGGAGTTTGGTTGTTACTCTGTTCATTGAGTCTCATTCATATTTCCATCTTCAGTATTGATAATCATAGAAGTTGTGCTTACGTGATGATTTCAATTTCAGCCGTAGTTCTGCATTTCGTTGAATCATGAATATAGCAATAAGTTGTCAGCTGCTTATGTCTTTGATAGATCACCATTTGGATGACGCCATTTTTTACTGGTTTCACGATGTTCAGTGGTAATTACATTTCTCAGAAGAAAATGGATTTCGATATTGACAAAGCAGGCAGCGAAGACCAGACAGTTTGGAGGTGAGTTGAGATTTTTTAATACCTGTATGGTTATTCGAATGTAGGTTTGTCAAACCACAAATATTTTTCGTAGATTTGTGAGCCTTTGGCGATTTTGTCAGCTGTAACACTTCATTTTCAACAACAGTTCGAAGAGAAATTTGTCGCAACAACGAAACGATCTGGGTTGGCGCTTCTACGGACAGCTCAATGAATATAGTCACACGCCACCCTTTTTCAACAAAGCACCAAAATCACTAGTGAAAATAATTATTTTCCAGGATGCAACTTTTCACCTTTCGAATACTGTTTTCTGTAGATTGGTCTTCATACCCACCCTCAAAAATACAGCGCCTTTTGATACACGCCAGAGCCGACACCTGAACTTCTGTTAACATGATAACACCAATCTCGTAAATATGCATGTGTATTTCGAATTCCAGTTTCACTATCTAATTATACTAAAAATCAGTAGTTGTTGCCGTTATCCAATTAAGTGATGATTTGGGTTTCGCTGTAGGATACAATGGATTATTTTAATGATTTGGAAAAGTGGTAATACATGAATTTATGTACTGGATGTTTTTTGAGAAATCAGTTGAAGTTCATGTTTTCGTTTACAGAACATTCAACCATTTTCCATTATAACTGTCATCTATCATAACAGCTATAATGGATTTCTATGAATACGAAAGAACGATTTATTTTAGGAACAACATTGAAGTACGCAATACAGAATCCACTGTTAGGGTAGAGTGGGGTAACTACGATCTCCTAAGGAAGAACTTAAATTAATCAAAACCAGTTGAGGATATGAATGCTATTCATTACTATAAGTTGACTATAACTAATCAATCTTATGTTGTCATAGCCAACGTAGATAAATGTTCCATATAAAATGAAATATCAATACAAAAACAAAACATTGGAGTCCGGTATTACCCGACAACACATGGGGTAATTGAGATGGTCTGTGGGGTGATTACGAACATTGTCTAATCAGAACAGAAATCACAAGCAAAGCCTCGTGATGTACTTTCACCAATCGTACAGTTTTCGTGGGCCCATAAATAACATTTGCATTTTATCCAGTCTTCATTAGGTGGATCTCGTTTTTCTTTCCATCACCTTCATTTGCAACTGTTGTTTTAGCAAAAGATATGAAGTGGTGTAACCAATCTACAAATAAGTTCTCGTTGATCCAACCTGAATCACTTACGGCTTTTATCATACAAGGATTGCCTCCACGTAACAACTGAGCATTCATACGCTTCCCCTTGAAAATAAAAAAAGAAGGAATATACTTTCCTGAAGAACTACAAGCGCAGACAACTGTCGTTGTAGTATCTCTTCCACCACGTATTGCCATACCGACTTGTTTCTGGCCTTTTGGTGCTAAAATCCTTGAATTTCTTTGGATATTGGATATACCTGTCTCGTCCACATTGTATATTTGATTGGCATCAAAGTGGTGTTTGGTTTGTAAAATTTTCAAATTATTGAAAAACATTCTCACTACTGTTTCATTAAAAGCCGTAATTCCATTGATAGAAGTGGACTCAGGTTTACGTAGTGGAATATCAGGGTGCCTTTTTTGAATCCATAGAACCAGTCCTGCCATATGAGATGTTTTGTCGAAATTGTGCTTTAAATCATTAACTTCGGCAAATTTGAATGATATTTTTTGTACCATTTCTATAGTTGAACCATGAAATGATTTACTACTTTTCATGATACAGTCCTCTAACTCTCTCCCTTGTTCTTCAGAAAATATAGCCTTTCTGTCAGTTTTTGGCTCCTTTATAACTTCTTTCTTGAGATAGTCGTGTATACTACTTTTCGGAATAGCAGCTGCTTTTCCAAATGAAAGTGTTTTACATTCAACATCTTGAGTAGCCTTTTCTGTCTTCTATTTGTATTTGGTCTCAGTCTTTCTATGGTAATTTCGTGGCATCTGAAATATATATATAGTCAGTTAAATATATGTATATTTTAAAATACATCATTTACAATTTCATATAGGTACAGGGCAAAAAACAAGGATATATATTAAAAAAAGAATATAAAATAAACTATATGAACTATACGGTGTGTAGGGGTAATTGCGGATGGTCGGCATTACGCCCCTGATATCTTCCGCTATTAGCCTACACACAATACCACAAACCAATATTTTCATTTGAGGTTAGAATAGCGTGGTGCACGCTGTTACTTCCTAAAAACATTGTTGAATGTTACATCAATAAAATAAAATAATGTGATATTTTTATGTGATACCTAAAATATCATACACCTATTCAATTTTAGTGAAAAATATATATGAAATTATTGATGAATCTTCAAATAAAAACAACTTGTAAAACGAGCGCGTCGTCACTTCACCAATTATTGTGCAGCACTACGTCTGGGATGGACTCACGATTGCATCACTCGGAATATATTTCATTCTTATCTAACATAGTGAAACATACACGTCCGCGATTACCCCGCGTCCGTGATTCCCCCATCTTTCCCTACAACCATGAATGTTAACAAAAAATTGAAACAAAATCTATCGAAATTGATCGAACAGAAGATGTACAGAACTTCAGCTAAACACAGAAACATTCTCATGAAAACAAAAAGTACTTGAACCACTTTCCACTATAGTACATCCTCATAGTGTACCAGAAATATACAAACAAAATCGTACTCTAGGTCCAATTCTCAGTTCAATCGAATCTCCGTGTCAGAAACTTGCGAAATATTTTCTCAAATATTTTGTGAAGAAGATAATTCTGATTTCATTGCAAAACTTAATCAATTACAAATTCGAAATGTGAGGGGAAATAACAATCATTAAAACGGTTTTGAATCAAAACGCAAATCCGGAGCAGTTTGTAGAAAGAGCTCTCAATGAAGCTGGTGAAAGCAATACACAACATATACAGATCCCACAATTATCACAGAACTAACAACACTACACACGCACCTCACAACTAATGTCTGGTTCATCTAAGGAATTGAGAGGCATCGGTTATAGATATAGCTTGTATCACCTAACATTTCGAGGATCCTTCTCTTATAATGTGGTCTGGTTTCATAATCGAATTCACAATTACGTGCTAGATTATAGAAATAAACTCAATATTTACCTACTGGAACGCAAATTGCTTCAACTCCTCTGGCAATTAAATAATTTTGATGTAACTGAGAATTTCATACAGTATGATTTTCATTAGTTTTTTTATTGTTGTCGGTACTAACAGAAATGATTCTGGTGTATTTGGCACTAAACTATATCTAGGATTCACGTGTGTTGTGCATGTACGATATTTTTCATTAATTTTTTTTTCTCGAGGTTGAATGGAAGAGCGGCTTCTGATTGAGGCATTCGTGTCTTTCTGCCTTTTGATAGATACTTGGGTGGATTGTATATATTGTATTTCATGCATAATATTTATTTTTTTCTCACCTATCAATAAAAACAATTATCATTATTATACGAAGTATGCGCCGGTCAGGCCCTATCCCCCGAAGCCCCAATACATTAGGGAGGGCGCGCCAGCATTATCAACCAACGATCACTTCCCACACCGTGGGGTAAGTGATCATTTGGCCTGAGAATCATGTACCCTGAGCAAGCGCAGTGAGCCAAGAATGACAACTTTCTGCATCTGTCTGGTTGAGATTTCTTCCTTAGTGCGGCAGGCCGGTATGATTTCAAGATCCGAGAGAAGAAAGGGTATCATTCCACCAAGAAATCCAGTAATCTGAATAACCATCTTGACAGAGTGGTCTGGATAGAGTCTGCGGAGTTCAATGAGAAAATCTTGATATGTTATCCATTTCCCCCCCTTTTGGACGATATTGGTCCCGCCAGAAGCTAAAAACTCCACGACAAATATGGTCTTGCTTTGGTGGTCGAGATGGGATACATCAGGTTCATTAGCTTGCATGAGCCTCATAGTGGGGAACGAATAGTTACAATAAATTTGGCACTTCTCGTTTGCCACAACAAATTCAATATCCTCCGGATCGCAGAACACCATAAGTGACTCATCAATATCGTAAGAATGCTGTAGATGATAATATAGCAGTCTAAATGCCGCGTTATGTCATTGGATGTAGAACGAGACCGCATATGATGGACATGCTGATAGCAAGGGCATTGAGGTTTCGGGCGCCTCGCGGCAGAACTTGCACATTGTGTCAGGAACCTTTATGCTCATCACGTGACTGCGGTAGACTGAGGTGTTGAAGACACCATCCTGGCAAGCCATGATGAACCCCTCAGTTTCGACTTCAACCCACTCGACCTGAGGAAAGCAAAAGTCAGGCGCTTTGATGAGCCAAGGTCTTCAATGACATGACATTGAAGAAAACCTCATACATTGGTTTCCGCAAACGTGAGGTGATCTCTGTGGCTTTTATATGAGCTTTTTGCTGAACCGGTTTCAACTCGTTGACAGAGTTGTGGTCACCTCGTTCAGTGTCAAGAACTGAACCGATTTTATCAGCTGCTCATGCAGCTTCAATTCCTGCTCTCTCATGATCACGGATCATGCAGAGAAGGGTATCCGAACTCCTGACGACTTCACAGGCTATGTCCAGTACCATTCTGTCATGTAGACACTCCAAACTCAAAAGTATATGGTCTCACTATTGTCGTGGGAAGTACAGCTGTAAAACGAAAGATTTGGGATGCAAACTCCTACAGAGATGCATCATTTTTCGGGTCTTCAGGTCGAGTGCATACAGCTCCTCCCGAGTCCACTTCACTACTCCAAATGACAAATCTCCGCTTTTGGGAATGAGAACAGTTCGTTTCTGGACAAACCAATCCGGATTCGGCTGCTTTACGTCCAGCCATGAGTTGAAAACTCTGGCCAGATTGTGGTGGATGCTTGTTAGTTTTTTCCACCAATAGGTGTTCAGTTCGACTTGGCCTGAAGCAGCAAAGTTCTTGGAACCCACAAGATTCTTCGAACGATATCTGGACTTATCGGGTTGCGCAGTTCGTTGAGCTCAGGATTCCACCTGATTAGCGGTCGGCGGATTATCCACAAGACGTGGAGGCTCTTGGAATAAGCGAGAAGGTTTCTCGCGGAATCTAAGGTTTTCCGCCTCACTAGTGACTTCTTAGCAGCCACTATCATTCGTATCCTATCAAAGCAGTGCTGGATGGTGGTCAGCAGCACACTTCGACTTAAGGTGTGATGGATACGTTGTAGTTTGGCGGCCTATTCGCCGCACTGCGGGCGTAAAACAAAAAGTATGTTTTTTCGTTAACCTGCTGCCGCACCCCTATTAACGACAACCCTCAGACGTCGAAATTTGTACGAGCTAAGGATTAATGAAGTCTTACTATTTAACGTGTGATTCCTAACGCACATTGGATACCAGACGCGTGTTGTCTCGACGACGTGATTTTAACCTCCATCTTGCGTACACGCAATTCAATCTCCCGAATCGCAAGGCCGAGATTTCATTCTTTCGATTCGAAAAGCGATCGGACGACATTATACACGGCGGTGTTGATTTGCCAGATGTTAGCCTCTTCTGTTAGAACACTATGAATCTCCGCATCCAAACAAGCCAGTTCTCATGTCTTCAGGGGCCTAATTATGTGAAGCGGCCTGCGTGTTCTGATTGACTCCATTGGTGACATGATGCGAGTCCCTCTTCAGCTGTGCCAACGGCTGTTAGAACTGTCACTTCTGCCACTTCGTTAGCAGGCTGAGAAGGAACTTATATAGCACAGCCGCCAAAGATAGGATGCGTAATCCCTAAGACTTTTGGCGGAAAAGGCGGCATACTCCGGATGTGTTTCACACCACAGAGCATGCAATCTCGCCACGTATCCTCTTCGCGCAGGCTCACTTCTCTCATAGCGTTAGGCTATCTTATAGCTCATGCGTCCACTCAAAACGTCCGTTGTCATTGTCAGGGTTGTCATCGGTAGGCAAATCAACGTTATGGGCCCCACCACCTTGTCTCTGACCCCTCAGAGCGGGTCGATTGTGAGAGCCCCTTCCTCGATCACTAGAAACCAGGTATTGAGTCATTTTTTTCCACCGTAGGGTGCGCTGGTCAGGCCCTATTCCCCGAAGCCCTGATACATTCAGGAGGGCGTGCCAGCATTATCAACCAATGACCCCTCCCCACACTGTTGGGTAAGTGATAATTGGGTTCGAGAATCATGTGCCCTGAGCAAGCGCAGTGAGCCAAAAATGACAACCTTCTGCATCTGTGCGGCTAAAATTTCTGCCTCAGTGCGGTAGGCCGGTATGATTTTGAGATTCGAGAGTAGAGAGGGCATTATTTAACCAAAGACTCCAATAATCAGAACAACCACCTTGACAGAGTGGTCTGGATAGAGTCATCGGAGTTCGAAGAGAAAATATCTATATTTCATCCAAGAGCTGAAAACTCCATGACAAATATCGTCTTGCTCTGGTGATCGAGAAGGACTACATCAGGCTTATTAGTTTGTATGAGCCTGAGGATGGGAAATGAATAGTTCCAATGAATTCAGCACTTCTCGTTTCATACAACGGATTCAATATCCCCCGGAGCGTAGGGCAACACCGGTGTCTCGTCAATACAGTAAGTACCGTAGATGGTAATATAGCACTCTTGTGACCGCGTTATGTCGATGGATATAGGCCGAGACCGCATATGCTGGACATGCTGATAGCAAGTGCATTAAGGTCTCGGGCGCCTCGCG
>WOGO01006619.1:0-11655 GCA_015342085.1 Leptinotarsa defecta | reverse complement strand
GTTATGGAGAATCGTTGAATCACCATTATGGAAGTTGCTGAGGATGTCAGCATATCGGTTGGCTCATGCCACGCAATTTTTTCGGAAAATTTGGGCATTAAGCGTGTGGCAGAGTAGTTTGTTCCAAAATTGCTGAATTTTGACCAAAAACGGAGATCCAGATTTGCTTAAAAGGGTCATAACTGGTACTAATCATGGGTCTATGATTATGACATCGCAACCAAAGTCCTATCGTTCCAATGGAAGAGCCCATATGAGAGCAAAGACCAAAAAAAAACAAGCCAAGTTCAATCACATGTCAAAGCTTTGCTCACTGTTTTCTTTGATTACCATGGCGTACTGTATCAGAAATTGTTGCCACCTGGTCATATAGGCATACGCTTAATAAGAAGTATTTCCTTGAAATTATGCACTGCTTATGACTAGCAAAACGAAGAATTAGTCCGGTATTGTGAAAAAACGATTCATGAGTTTTGCATCACAATAATCCACCTGCTCACTCGTCATTGCTTGTTCGTAATTTTTTGGGGAAAAACTACACTGTAATCATGCCTCAGCCAACATATTTACCAGATTTGGCCCCCTGCAATTCTATCTTGTTTCCAAGATTGAGGGACACGAAAAAATTGCGTTTTGCGACGATTGAGGAGATAAAAACCGAATAGCTGACAACTCAAGGATATACCAAAAAGAGCATATCAGAACTGGTTTGAGAATTGGAAAAAACGCTGGCAGAAGCGTAGTATACCTGAGGGAGATTTTTTTGAGAGGAACAAAATAGAAATTGATGAATAAATGTTTAAAAAAAAAATGAAAATTCATCTTATTTTTTGAACAGACAGCGTATATTAAAAAACGTCATTTCCAAATATCTCTCAATTTGTTCCTTTCAATATTAAATACATTTTTGCTATTTCAGAATTATAAAATGAAACACACGTTGATATACATAAGTGTTTTATTAGATCTTGACGCAGCAAACAAATTGTCAGAGACAAATCGAGGTACATAAAAACAGTTACATAAGTTGTACAAAAGAACACCTAATCATTATAAGGTACTTAAACGATAATAAAGCATCTTTAGAACAAGAAAGAAAAGTGGTGATGTTAGTCTTTTGAAAGCATCTAGAAAGTGTGGAAACCACATCGATTCAGAAAATATTTAGAGTTTTGCAAATCACTGGAAGGTTTTGCTGTAATTAATCCATCAATATTTTCAAACCAATCAATTTGCAATGCTATTTTGTTGATTCGTCCCCAGACAACACAAGGACATCAGATAGGATATCAACTGAACATTCAATTCATGTCCACATAATATCTTATGAACGTCCAAAATATGTCAACCTGGACGTCTATAAGATATCGCACACTTTTTTATATATTATGGATATTGACAGGATATCCATCAAACAATATTCATACCAAGTCCACTGGGGGATATCTTATGGATATCTATTTCATATCCAAGGATATTCCTACCAGAATTAGACATGAATTAGATATCTGTGAGTTTCACGACTTTGTCTGGGTTGATTTGATGAGGTTTTGTATCTAAAAGTGAAGGATCCTAGGGATAGACATAGTTTTGAAAAGTGAGAAAGTTTATGTACACCTACAAGATACATTCATACTAAACTTTAGTAATACATATTTCAGTTGTACAAACTTAAAAAATATTTGAACAAAGTAAAAATAAAGAATCTATAACAATATCTGCACAAACTAGGTTGTTTTTTCTGAATAGAAAAAATTAAACCCTAATAAATACTTTGTTATATACACTTAGTAAATAATTAAATTTTCTGAAACAGAATTTTTGGGGAATGTTAACTTTGGTATAATTATGTTGGTAAAGTTTGTATTCAATAATATACAGAATCATTACACATTAATAAATATTTAAAAACTAAAAATAAAATCCTCAAAGAAACATACATTTATAAAAATATAAAAATATCACAAAACAAAAAGAAATATTCGAGTTGAGAATTATGTGATGTGAAACTCTTTCAACGATTAATGTGGAGCGTGCAAACATCTAGTTGACATTTTTCACATTGATCTAAACTATTTCATTATAGTTTTGAAAACGAAATTTAATCATTACCCAGGAAAGAATTGAACTGAAAAATAATTCTTAAAATGGAAACTGAAAAGCCTAAAACTTTAAAACTACTACAAACATAAAGCTTTTAGCTAGATACTGTAAACTAGTTTACATTGGAGATCTGTCACCATTGGGACTGTAATCTTTCAACAATTCACGCAACCTTGAAATTTCCTTTGTCGCAACTGCTAAATCGCCTTGGAGACACAATTCCTTTTCTCTTAGTCTTTTGATGTCTCGTTGACAACTCTGAAACAAATGAATACTGTTAAAATGCATGTTGCTCAATATGTTTCTCAATTCAAGACGGTGTTTTGCACATGTTGATAGATGGTGGTGCAAGAAATAAATTCAGCAGCAAAGTAGCATTAACCACTGTAATAACCAACTTAGTGAATTTCAAGTTGCAGGTGAGTAGCAAGTCTAGATGTGCAGATGATAAGTGGAGAGATGACAGAGAGGGATAGACAAATAATATTGTTATTTAAGTACAATATAATGCATACATTTTTGAACCTAAGAGATATCGGTAATGATTGAGTTGAAGGAATCAAGTTAAAATTGAACAAAAGCTATTTTCTGTGTTTTTTGGTCGAAGTCTGCGTGGTCAAAGGCGATGAAGTAACAGTAAAAGTGCTTAAGTTCTCAACGCAGAAAGTACAATGTTGGAATTTGTCTCCAGTTATATATGATCATTGGTCGGCGTGGCTTCGTTTCCCTCGATTGGATTGTATGACCTTGTTTGTGTATAATTAACTACACTCTATGTTGAAATTACTAGAATTTAATGCAGGTAATGGAGTGTGATTGCTCGTTTTGAATTTTAATTTTGAAATGTTTCCAAGTTGCATACTGAATCATATTATAACCAGGACTGTACAATTTCTACTCTATGCTATAGCACTATCACTAACCAAGTCACTAGTATTTAAATCAGACACAACATTTCCGTTTGATTTGATTATATCTTTCATAATTACTTCATGACTTGGTTCTTTACTCAGATACAACTCAATTTTTGTAATGTGATTTCCATTACAGATTAAGAAATTTCCGAAAAAGTTGTCTGCATATGACTCTACTTTTCCCAAACATGCTCTATTGGATACAAATCTGGGCAAACTGCACCTGTGCACCTGAAAGTTGAAATATGCTAAGCTGTATTTGAAATTGCCCACCAAATACCTAAACTTGTTAGTTATATTTTTCAGATAGGCATTCCATTTCACATGACTGTCAAGCATTTTACCCAGATATTTGACTATGTTGAAGTACTTCAACTGTATAACATTATTTTCCACAGTAGTAAGTAGATGAGTTTCGTAAATGGAACATTTTTTTTCAGATTTGAAATTAATAGTTCACTACTGAAATATTCCATAAAGTGTATATTTGATTTTTTGTTTCAGGAATCTTCAGTTTCTATCTTCCAAAAAAAGTGTCATCAGCAAAGCCTGTAACTTCTACAGAAATAGGTTGGTCAAACAGGGAGTTAATGTAAAGAATAAACAAATTAGGACCCAAAAGGAAAATTCTCTCACTGCTCATTTCATTTCCCATTTTGACACACTGTTTTCTATTACTCAGATAGCTTCTCATCAGTTGATGTGGAATATATCATTCTAGGTTCAAGTCAATGGTAACTTCTGGCTTACTGTTGATTTTTTCAATATCAGTGTGAAAAAAAAATTGATGGTCTGAATTTCGTGTAGCTGACATAGCTAATTGGCACTGATATACATATTTCAATTTATAAGCATAAGATATGCTTGTGCTGCATTTATTTTGTTCCTCTAACTGACAATTAAAAACATCCTGCACATTCAAGTGAATCACTACCTCGTATTTACCATAAATCAAATAGTCTGGATGCAAGGTAGCAAATATATCACCAAATAAATCAGTTGAAAATGTCAAGTATTAAAGTTCTATTTTCAAAAATAAAATTTTTAATAATAATTTTGAATTCATCGAGTTTTTTAGTTTTTTCATCATCTGAATGTCGTGAGCTAGAATATTATACAGCTTTGGACAATCATAAAACAGAAACTTTTGTGTGTGCGTTTTCTTGAGAAATGAGATCCGCATAGATCTTATTTCCGTTCTTGGGTGTGCATGCTTAAATTTATGTTTATTAATAAAAATTCAGGTAAGGCAATGATAAGTATATAGTATATCGGACGTTGGGAAGCTTCAAATCTTTATATAGTTTTTCAGAAGAAAGTAGTCTATCTTTTTTGAATAAAATTTTTAGACATGTATTTTGGGTTGTCTGAAGTCGATTTAGGGAACTATTGAACATGCCACCCCTTACTTCAATAGAATAAGTCCTTATTGATTCAGCTAGAGAATGATAGACGGTCATGTGATTTTTGTTTTCTAGGATGTTCCTCAAAGCATAAAACGGTCCAATAAACGTTTATGAAAAATGAATTAGAGGTGAATAATATCACATAATAAGATAATAGATTGAACCGTCAGTACACCAAAGATCCCGAATCCTTCACTACAACTTGAAGGAAACGTAAGTATGAAGAACTGTGATAAAATTGAATATTTATTAGTTGTGAAGAAATAAGACATTTGTGAGAAGCACAATATATTTGAAAATGATTATTGATACTGATAAGCTATTGTTTTCCCCATTGAAGATTTTATTAATACTAATGACAAGACGACTCATATATGATATTCCATCAACAGAAATGTAAATTGAAAAAGTGTTTTGTGTATAGTTTGAGCAAAGAAAATCTTCAAAAACTCACCACATTCTGCCTCAACAAATCCAACTTGTCGCACTTCAACTGCACCACTTCCTGCATCAGGGTCTCTACACTAGGCCCCGCTGTGCTTCCCGGTCTGTCCTGGCAAACACTGCAAGCTTTTGCCGCAGTCTCTGCGCTAGACATACTCTCCAGCCCTGTGTCGCTGTCAATGTACCCCCCTCCAAGGTGCTCTAGGTCTTCGCTAGTCAAGGAAGAATCGTCACTGGCTTCAGAGAGAGCTGGCCTGGCGTTTGCATGTGCCGTCAGGTCAGGAGAGGAGGTCATGGAGGAGTTGGGGCTTCCGCTCTTTTTGCTGTTGGATATCACCGAACTCTTGGATCTTCCACTCTGAAATTAGTTCACATTGAAAATATTATCTTGATGAATTCATGGATAGATTTTATCCCTACTATCAATGACTATAGTGCTTTATCAATAATTTTTAAAGTATTCCTCCACTTTCTAAGAAATTGTAAGCTCATTTTTGTATTTTTTTACCCTAACTTTCAGAATATGACGCAGTTATATTCACTTGTTTTGTAAGTTGTCATTGTTATTGTAATAAAATGTGGAAAATTTGGCCTAGTACATTATCAAAGATCTGCTTACTAGAAATTTCAAGTGTCTCCCAATATTAGAGAATAATGAGTCAAAACTGCTCCCTTCTTAGAATTGCTTCCAAATAAGTCCACAGAAGTATAAGAAAATAGTTACAAACGTTTTATAGAATTGTAAAAAATGCAGAACTAGGTTGTTATAATTTCAAAACATATTTTGATTGCTTATTCAATTCATTCTATGTTAAAAGCAACAAAGAATGTTATCAAAAACAACGAAATAATAAAAAAATCTCATTGGTATAGACCCAGAAAATCAAACACATCAATGAAAATCGATTCCTTAGCGAAGCACCTGATAAAAATTTTTTGATGACCAAGTAAAATTTTCCTTGTCAATATTATATGCCTACGATATTGAAGAAATATTCAAATTACTTCTTTGGTAGGAAAGGGTCTTAAATACTATCTGATTGGCAAGTCATATCACAAATTGCTGCCATGAGTCCTTTGGAATTTTAGTTTCTTAAAATGGGATAGCTACTGGTTGGTACTTTTTTGTATATTATGGTGCTACATCCCACATTAATACTCGTATCTTATAAACTCTAATATTATGTTTTTAAGATTCTATTTTTGTAATTGATGTTTTGCCCAGAGTGTCATAGACCATAGTGATATAGACCAATATGTTGGAGATAGCAATTAAAGTAAATCAGTGAAATAATTCTGGTACTTGAGAGAGTTAAGTAATAATGAAGTACTGTTGTTCATAAGTTGCATTTTCTCTATCAGTGAATAAAGTCATAAATTTTAATTGTGTGCCACTTACTGACGAACTTAGTATTTTATCCAAAACACCAATGCAGCCATGGCTACCACCATGGTGGCATTATGGCATTAGTAATAGCTTTATAAACATAAAGTTTTCGATCCGAAACGACAAATACGCAGCTGACATAAGTCAAAGCAACATCTTTCAGCATTTTAATTACACCATACTGCAAAACTTATTTGCTATGTATGATATAACCTCAAACCAATTCGCAGCTTGTGTGATGGGTCTGGCATATTCCATCTCAATAATGAATGCTTAAAATTGTATATTCTCTAAAGATTATATGACAATTTTATTGTAATGGAGACTACAGAAATTTTAAAGTGTATTTTGCATGCTCATTTCATGAGAGATTAGTGGTGATACTGATCTCTAGCATAGACAATGATGACACAAATGGAATACCAACACCGGTTGGTATTCCATTTGCACAGGAGTGTAATAAACTCAGTCATAATAATGGATCCCCATTCATCAATCTTTACTAGTTCCTCATCTTCACTAGGTCCTCGTGTCTTCACTGGATGGATTTTCATATGATCAGAAAGCAGGAAGCACAGTTAATGTCTGCAAATATACGTGTTGGAAGCTGAGTAATTACTGGGATGAGATTTTCAGTTGCTGCATTGTCTCACTGTCTGTATTATGTTTAATTCATTCTTTCTTATTAAGACTTGGTGCCCAAGCATTCAGGTATGAATGTGTATTTAGGTCAGTCCTTGGTGAAGGTGTCAAGTCATCTGTTTTGTTACCAATTATTTATTCAATGTACCTGTTTTCATAAATTACAATTGAAAAGTTACATCGAAACCATTTGGCTCATTGTTGGCTGCATAAATCTAGTTTCTCTCAAATCTTCAATCAAGTACTTTATGACATCTATTTTTTTAAACTCACCGAAGGAGTAGACTCCGAAATGGTAGGCTGACTTCCCTTCTTGGACAGCCTATCATGCCCATTGGCATTCAAGTTGTTATCAACGCTTTGGCTGGCCTTCACCCTGGCGCTCCAGACCTTCTTCACGCTGTCGATGAATCTCGACCCGGGTCCAGAATCGCTCTTCGGCGTACCCGGAGCCAGATTGGCGTTGCCTCCCAAGAATTCAGTCGTCTTCTGCTTGAGTTGGTCGGTGAGATTCTGTAAGAGAGAGGTACGAGTGCGCAGGCCCAGTTTGGCGAACTTGTCAGCTTTGTAGCAAGCGTTCTCCGCATTGATGAGCTTCGTTAGCAGAAACTCCTTGAATTCGGCTCCGTGTCTGAAAATGGCGGGAGTGGGCAGAGTAGGTCCGAAGAAGGGAACGTCGTCGCGTGCTGTCACACTAACTTTGTACCTGAAAAAAGAAATAATATCAGTATGAACATGTCTCAGTTTTTGTGTTTTTCGATTCAGCAGGACCTGTACGTGAACAAATTCATATGATTGACGATTCTGCATTTCCTACAGTCACTATAACCGAATCCGAAAAGATAATGGTTGAAAAGACAAAATGTTGTTCATAAGGAGAAAAACTGATTCAAGATGAACTTTCAGGAAACGTCTTATATACCGAACATCACCACACTCACTCAACCATATGGAAATCTGAAAAGTGGAACTAGAAAAAGTGCGAGATTCGGAATATGTCAGCTTCATAAATAGAACCTGACAGGAAAAACTTTTTTGATAAAAATAATTTCGAAGATGATCTAATTGAAAGTAATTGACCTCTGTTATTCATTAATTATTTACTGATTATACCACAATGCAGAGTTACCCTGGAGTCGTCACTAACCCACATGAAAAGTCCAAAGTGTTTTCAATCTTCTTAGTTGTACGCCTTCTCGGATACAAGAGGAACACGGAAAAAGTAATAAATCACCGCAAAGTGCAATTTGCAACGTAATAAACCGAAACATTTTTACCGTGGACGCTGGGGTTAGTAAGAGCTAGAATTATAATTTTATGGGCGTGCATAATTTAGAACGCCAACCGATTTCATCTAGTATGCGTCCGTTGGCGTAAATGGCGACGTAGTGGCTGCACGCCGAGCCGTCATCAGTTTTCCTTCCTATTGGCCTGTTTTCCACGGAAAAAGTGCGTTATTGATATTTGGTTGGGCAAACGAAACCCAACTGATTGAATGCCAGAAAACAATTGGTGGCCTAATTTCCGATAGAGAAACTAATTTCGGAGAATAGACACGAACATCGGAGATATAAATAATTTTTAGTGATTATCCGGTAGACTGAATTAGGCGTCGTAGTTCTGAACTCTGAAAAAGTCATGAATAATGATAATTTTCTACTTCCAGATTGAAATAATGAAGAGAAACTGTTGTTTACTCTGGAAAAATAGTACAGCGAAATAAAAAGGATAGACAATTATTTTATATGGACGATCTTAACAGTAGCCCTTAGGCGCGGTCGATAAAATACGTCACACGCTAGCCGAATTAAAAAAAAATTGAAATATTCCTGATTCTTTCTTATTATTTCGGACTGAAAAATATCTGAATAAAGAATTATTGTCACAGAGTCATTGAGTACTGTACATACATCCAAAAAACACAAATTACATAAAATTGATCAGTACCTTGAACAGATTCTAATTTTTCTCATTTCCAAGCTGGCAACCCGACTAAAAAATAAAAGTAGCCGTAGATTCCTGTATTAGATTTTACTTGGATCTATCAATTGCAATAACTACAGAAGATGTTTCAGAGTATCAGCAAAATATAATATATAATAAATTAATAAAAGTTCACAGATTATCTATCGAGTCAAGACGAGAAGAAACCCAGCCAGGTGATACACGTTGTCAAGAAGGGAATTATAAAATAACTTATGCAATACAACCACGGTACATGCTGTTGGTTACTTTCATTAAATAATCCGTACATAACCTAATTTCCATCATTGTTTACAATTTATCCAGATATTGGGCGAGATCTGAAAGTCCTTCTTTGAGACCCTTTCATTTACGTGTCTCCTGCACAGTATCGAATGGCTTGGATCCACATTCTATTAGATTATTTGGCAGCACCTGCCAATGATCGAACACAAACAGAGGAAAAGCTTGGCCACTAGTGTTGGAACTCAGATCGGCGGTGAAACCGAATGATTCGTTAACAGGCAGGTATGCTTTAACCAAGAACATGGGGGGTTCGGGCGATTTGAGATTCTTCAAATACGTGACCACGTCTTCTGTGCAATACTGCGTAGATTCCTCCGACAGCAACTTCAGGACACATAATTTCACACTTCACAATTGTAGATAGGTTCCATTAACCTAGGAGAAACAGTCAACAGACAAATGGAAGGTGCAAGGTGACGTAATGAATGTTGAACCTAACGAAACGCAAATTCTCTTCAGACCTTTCTTGGTGGCCCATTGGAATCCAGCGACAACCAAAATAATACTAGATCTGTGACATTTGAGTAAGATAGAGCATTGGCTTATAAGTTTTTTATTGAAATCTTTTCCTTACAACCCTGGTGTATCTAACAATACAAGTGGGTAAATGGTGTCGTGTGTACAATTGTAAAACAGTGATCAGTTTTGTTTCTGTTCTGTACTTTAGTGAAATCATCTTTATGGAAGTATAAACACAATAATTTGTATTACCGATAATTCTCCATTTCTTTGCAAGTTTCAGATCTTACAGAAAGCTGTGCATGGACACTCGCTTACTGAATAATCCCTTTCGCATTGATGAACAGTTGTCTTTTACATTTCTGTGAAAGATGGATGTGATAGCGAACGTACTATCCTTAGTGACTATGGTTCCTTATGAGAATATTCGTAGTTACCTCAATTCTGACGTTCAAATTGTGACACTAGATGTCGCCCATCCATATATTGAAATACCATGCAGCAGTTTTACGTGATTTAAAAAATCTTCGTATTGATTGAAATAACAACAGTACTTTTTTTAAGCTGTTCTTTTTTTCCAGTAGACCTTTGCTTGCAAAGGTACGGCATAAACTAATTGAGAAAAATCTGAATTCGATAAGTGCATTATTGGAAGTTCCTTTAGCACGCAAAATCCATTCAATAATGTATAGCGGGTCAGAAAATCCGCAGTTATAGTGCTTACATAATGAAGGATAGTCAGAGTGATCCAATAAGTAATTTGTACAATTTTAAAGAGTTGATTTGTTATTCATTTCTAGATACAAATTAATTTGTGAAATAATTGATGAAAATCCTTTCGTACTCTCGAATTCTCTTGATAAGAGAAACTACTTCCTATCCAGTTCCCCATCGGTATAGAGTTACAAAAGAGTATTTTTAATTTTAATTATTGCTCTGGAAGTATTGTTTTTTCAAAAGAAGAGCATAAACAGTTTTCATGCGATCATAAAACTTGAAACCATCCCGTCTTTTTTGTGTAATTTCACAGCATGGTTTCTAAATGTAATTAAAATGAAGGAGTGCAAAATGGTTTGATATCAAATACAAACAGTTAGGGCCGATTAACGAATGCACATGCTTTTATATAACATCCTTTTCTTCTACAAGTTAAAAATGAAGATAAAACAGTTGACGCTTGCGTTTAATCAGAGTGAACGAGCTCTTATTTGGATGATACATACATACCCCAGTACATCGAAGAGAGATAGCTAAACAAATGTATATCGTTGGCAATTTCTGTGACTTGTGAATAGTTTTTCATTCAAACGTTTCTACGGGTTCACTTCTTTTAAACTCCATCAAAGGTTGTCTTCACAACTAATTAACTGTAGGTATTTCAAAGTAATTATACATTCTAATTATACATTCTAACCTGCTTAGTCTGTTTAAACTCTGTTTTTCCGTTAATCAGCTGTCGCCCCATATGAACGACAATTCTCAGAAGTTAAGAAACTTGTCCGAGCTGAGGACTAACGAGGTCTTACCTTTTAACGTGTGATTCCTAACACCTCTAACTGGAAATGGCTGTGCCTAATATTCCGCAAACTGGCAAATTCAAGTTACCAGAAATCGGAGTTGAATAATGATTTTGGCATAAAAATCGTAACTTGGGGTGAATTTCAAAAATGAAAGCAACTGTTCATTAAACGGTTAGCTTGTTTGGCCATATCGTTTCTTTATCACTACTTTGTACTAGTTCATGCAATAGAATGCATAAATTGGTGATGTGAATTCTTCTGACGATTCAACTGTATTTGCATGAAAATGTATAAATCAATTGTTTTGAAGTATGACTGAAACTAGAGTGCCTTTTATTAAAAATTTACTTACTATTAAATGTGAAATGCCCGCAGTTTATTTGTTGTGAAAAAAACATTTTTTTTTATAAAAGTTCATACTGTATTCACAATTAACAACATTAAACTGTCAACGATGGTTAATTTGGACTTTGACTTACGTTTATATAGCTATCTCTCTTCGATGTACCAAG
>WOGO01006618.1:0-11655 GCA_015342085.1 Leptinotarsa defecta | reverse complement strand
GCTGTCGCGGACCAGATTGATGACAGTAAATCATTGGCTGTCGCGGGCCGGATTTGGCCCGCGGGCCGTAGTTTGGAGACCCCTGGTCTAAACATTGAGTACAACGTTGGACCAATCTCATTTCTCGCCTCGAGAGTTTTTGATAAAACAAAAGCGAATCGGTTGAAATACCAGGATGTTTATGCAATTTTATTTTATTCGTTGAAAAACTATTGGTCAGTGAAATATCACCTATTTTTTTTTGGGAAATAAACTCAATACTTTATTGTACTACACAGTGAGATTCGGAATATTGATAGATATAGAAAATACAATACAGACTATTTCCTCTCCATATCTTTCAGTAGAGAGATTAGATGCAAAACCTACAGAATAGTGCATACTGTGCGTCTTGTTACTGTTTCCTATGTCTTATAGTAGAAAGTGAAAACCGCATAACATAATATGTATTATAATAAATCTCGGGTCATGGTGTTTGTTGTCGCACTTCTCCGAAACGGTTAGGCCGATATTTATGATTTCTTTCGTATATCTTTGGTAGGTGAATATGTTATTGGGGTGTTTCTATTCAGAATTTTTTCGGAAAATTTTTTTAATTTTTTTTTATTTGGTATCAAATTTGAAACTCTTCAGAAATAATTGTTATGATAGAACAACGTTTGCCGGGTCAGCTGGTATGGCATAAATTCTATGCTGTACGCAATATTTTCATAAAAAGTGACATTAGCCATTAATAAACAACTGCTTAATCTATTCATAAGGTTTGAAATGAGATGCCATTGTGCAACGTATACTTTAGATTTGACGAATCCTCACAAAATATAAGGACGTCATATCGATGATCTAGGAAATCTGTTGGAACAGATTTCAACAGATTCTAAGGGACTACGTCCGACTATCCACCAGTTAACATAATAGTCATCTTGATGTACGATACACCAGAAACATTCCATGAAGTGAGAATTGAATTTTTATAAACTTCAGGAAGTGAATGAAGAATATTTCGAACATTTGTTGGGGTAAACTGAGTGGGTTCTGAACATGATTTTTGCATATGATATTCATCGTTTGTTTTCATTTTCATATTTATAAAAACAATATTATGAAACTGCTAATTACTCAGATACCACCAGTTTGATTCCAAAAATGAACTAGTTTTGGTTGAAAAATTGGAAGACCTATCTAATGAGGTATATCACAAAATCCCCTCTACCACTGAAAAAAGTAGATAACGCCTGCTCGAAGAAATATGATGCTATAGAAGAGAAACTCTTAAAACGAGGATTTTTTGCGTGAAATTTTCTTCTTCTTGATATCTCGTTCTGTTTAGCAGTTAAGAGGGGGTTTGTTTCCACACCCGCGATCTGTAATGCTGCGTCTCACTCTCAAGTAAATATAGCAAGCGCCAAACGTGATGGCAAGCGATCACGCAGATATAGACTCTCCCAATTAAATTCCTATTGGATTACGATAAACCCCTTACCGACTAGTGTCGTACCTATAATTAGTTTTAATTAGGGTAGCAAATGGAACATTGGAACTTTGCAATTTCTTTTCATATTTTATTCAGCATTATAGGTAGTAGTACAGTTCATTGAAATGTTATATAATAAATAACACACTCTTGATGGCTGTTTTTTTGTTAGATGATGACATTTTTTCAGAAACAATACAAATTATTCAGACAATGCCAAACGCCAACAGCATTGGGGGACAATTAATAATACGCCTCTCTACAGATCATTTACATGTCTTGCAAGAGCTGTAGTGGGGGTTACATGGGAAATGAGTTTATGCGTACGGGGGAAGGCTCGCCATCACGTTTGGCTCTTGCCGTACGACTAGTTGAATAAACCTTTTTCTAAATGAAGCACAACATGTAATCAATTATGGAATACAAAATAACTTTTTTGCATCGCATTCATTATTATCGTTTACTTTTATATTACTACCAATAGCACCATATAAAAGGTCCCCTGTGACTTTATGATGAACATATCGCCGAAAGTACGTAAGTATAATTACATTTTTTTTTACCATGATTCCCGCATTTTTGACATTTTGAGTCAGATACGTATTTTTCCAAAGGAAAGCCCTGTTTGTGATATTCTGTGTGAGGTTAAAAATAAAACAATATCGAGATAATTTGACAAGCATTGGGTCCTCTTGGTTTTTTCTCACTTGCCAAGTAATGATCAGAGCAGATCTTCAAAAAAGCGAATGTTTCTGGGGAAATCAGATGTAAATGTACAATGTTTCTGCTTGCGTTGTTAGTTGAATATTGATATTCAATTTACTCATGCAGAAATGATCGACTTCTGTCTGGTAAGCGATATCTTTCGATAGTGTATTCAAAATTTAGAATGAGAAGGTTTCTGCCAGAACACGAGTAGTAAAGAGTGAAGCTACGGAAGCCGTTATGAGTTTGTTTTAAGCTTACCGTGAGAACTTATACGAAACTCTTGAAAATTTCAATTTATCTTCTGGTACACTGCAGAAAACAGAAATGAAAATATAAATTTGTCCCTCATTCGTATCGACCAGTGCAAGCATAAGTGATATGGTAGGCACAGATGAAACCTGTTTTTTGTCACTGGATTATTAATTACTGTCGGTATAATGTGAATATTTTTCGTGAATTTTAATACTTCAGTTAATTCGACCTGTCCATTTCAGGAATTAAAGGTGTCCAAGCTTGTTTCAGTACTATTGGTTCAATCTGTTGGATAAGTGCTCCAGCAGAATGGATCATCCTTTCATAGCTATGAAGGGGCATACAAGCTTCTGGTGGCATTTCTCAATGGTCCTATTCGATCAACTCCCAAGTCTTCTGTCCCCATTCTCGTTGACTAAGTTATTTGAGAAAAAGTAATTTTTTCCTTTGTGTATTTGTTTGCACGTCTTTGGTTAAGCCTTGTGTGAAAACCACCGAAAACGACGAATATAACAATGCAAAGAGAAAAAGTCATTCAATGCCACATTTATACCTATTTTTCAATAAAATTTATCAGGAAAATCGTATCATATTAGTACGTAATGCAGTGCCGAATACGTTTATGGATTCAGACTTCTCACCCTTAATATCTTCCTTCTAGTAAACAATATGCGGAATCGAAAAAACAGGTCAATTTTATCATCAAGGACGGCACTTTCATAATCGACAGTTCAAACTGTCGATTAGTCATAATCAACAATTCAAATATCGATTAGCCACAATCGACAGTTTAAACTGTCGACTATCTATGATAATCAATAATAACCGACAGTTCGAACTGTCAATTATGGCTAATTGACACTTCAAACTGTCGATTATGGCTAATTAGCACACTAGAGTTTCGATTATAGCGAATCGACATTTCAAACGGTCAAATCGTTGAGAAGAACTGCTTCAGCTTAGCGACTTTGATGGAAGGCGACTGGTGAGCTTGCGTGAGGCTGGTTTATACTTTAGGATAAAGAGAGGTGTGAACACGGTGGTAGTTTATTGTCGACCATGGAATCAGGAAGGCCGTACACAAAGAGCTAGAGGTACAGGGCGTGTCCGAAGAACGGCCTCACACCAAGATAGATACCTAAGGCTTTAGGCTCTACTGGACCGCTTTGCGTCTACAAGACAATGCTTTGGCAAGAACGAAAGGACCACTAGCATGCCAACTGTTCATCACCATTACTCCATAACGTCCTCAGTTAATTCTACCTCTCACTCCTAGGCACCGAAGTTATCGATTGGCTTGATGTAGAGACTGTCTGAATTGGGACCTTTAATGGAATACTGTTGTCTTTAGTGATGATTCCAGATACACGATGGTCGTATAAGTGTGAGAAGGTGATGTGGTGAAAGACAAGATCCTCAATGAAGTGCTATGGAAAGTCATGTTTGTTGAAATCATAATATGGGGGTTATTGCTTATGGATGAAGGTCACAGTTGGTGTTCACTAGAAGCAACATGAACACCGTGCTTTGCATCCAGGAGGTGGCGAAATTACATGTTCTGTCTCATATACGTACGCCCAACACCCCGCTTTTTCAACCAGATATTGCGTGACTACATATAGCTAGATGACGTTGGCCCACTTTGAAGACAATCAAGTCAATTTGAAGCCTTGTCCTCCTAAAACTCCTGATTTTCCACATATTGAACGCGTCTGGAATATTAAAAAAATCCAGTTTACCTATTCCTCCACCAGCACTTCGGCACGAAGTATAAATAACTAGAAATGAGTCACCTCAATAGGAATTCGATCAGCTAGTTAATAGTGTATTCAGACGCGTTCCTGAGTGCAGGAGGCATCGCAGAGGCCCAACTCATTACTAATTTTTTAATTTTTTTTCCAGCGGTTGGATTTTTCTGATATTTACATCAATTACCTATCTAACACTGCAAGACAAATATACAAAAAATTGTTGTGAGCATTTTATCAACACTGGTTGTTATTTTTTCTATGTCATTCTTTCTATGTCATATTAACCTATAATCAAGGGATGAATTTTTCTTACATTCGAATGTACATATGAACAAGCACAACTGCCCATATCGAAGTTATGCAAAATAGTCAGAAATATTTTATTTAGGTTGAGCTTCAAAATCAAAAATACCTAGAACTTAATATGATTTCAACCTTATTAGCATTCAGCGACAGATAATCCCAACTTTTGACAATATGGAGCTATTCTTGACGTACATTTTTTGACAATTTACGTAAAAAAAATCATTTTAGAAAATCGTCGTGCAGTAACTCCACAATTTTTTTCTAATTTGCATAAATATCCTGAATCAATCTTATCCTTTTTTGAAACGCAATACATCACATTCCGAATCTTAATTTACACAACACTATGACAGTTCTATTGAAAATTCTGAATATTGGGGTTTGATAGAACAATAATAAAGAAAGAAAGTTTTTGGTTTTCTACTACTTCATCTTGATACAAAAAAATGTGGGAATCTTCCATGTATAGAGTTACTTATTTTCAAATTCATTACTTTCTTCCTTTCTTAGGAAGATTCCCACATTTTTTATATCAAGATAAAGTAGTAGAAAGCCAAAAACTTTCTTTCCCAAAAATTAATCACTCCAAAAAATATAACTCCTTCAATTCAAATAATAACGACTTCTTTAGTCGTTAAAATAAAAGTTGACGGCTCTGGGCGATTTTTAGTTTTTTCAAAGATTTCGAAGAAAAGGTGGATTATAAGTTTTAAATAGGACACACTGTATTACAGAAGATATATTATACATTATGTGAATGAACAAATAAAACTATCGAAGTTTCACCAGATGAGTTATTATATCCAACTCTTCAGTGTAACACCATCTAACCCCACAAACAGACTCCCTCCCCCGGTGAGAAGATAATATTCTAGTCAAGGTTGTGTAATAATCTGAAGAAATGCCAGAAGGCGCCCACAAATAGAATATATGCATGATAAGCAGCAATAGATGTATGTAAACGGAGCTACTAGAGATGAGTAGATGTTGTTTTTAGCTCATTACCATATAAAGTAGATACGTCTCAATGACTCCTTTTAAATTGAATTGAATTTTTTATTGTTGAAAGAGAACATAAAGTCAAATTAATCATTATCTATATCTTCAATCTTATCGTGCGGCATTTATAGGCGAGTGTTCAGTGAATGTTTCTTGGGCGATGGCATTTAAACTGAAATTGAAGAGAGATTATTTGATCATCATGAAAAATTTCATCTAATGCTCTAATCGGCATTAGAGAATTGAAGACAACTCGGAATTTACTGGCTCATTAAAACGGACGTAACCGGTCTGGACTTATGTTTTCACCATTTTCGGCTGATGATTGAATCTGATATGGAGTAATGAGTATACCAGTTAACTGGTACTCAAATAAATACGAGTATCAACATTGAACCAATGTAATCCTTTAAACATTATTTTAACTAATTCATATGAAGCCTCCACAGTAATCACCCTAAGTATTCGAAAGAAGGTTCAAACAAGATATTTTTACGGTTTCTTGATGTTTTGGAATTTTTAATCATCGACACTCTTGGAAAATAAATCGATTCAGGTCTTCAGATAATCTGTTCAAATGTAATGAAGTAAACCACCATATCCTTAAATATATGGATGACTTCAACATTTTGAGCGATTATCAATATGGCTTTCGGATACAAAGATCAACAGGCGACCTTCTATCGCATGTCACCCATATTTGGAATAACGCAATCGAGAAAGATGAAGAATCAAAAGCTGTAGAGCTTGGCATTTCTAAGACCTTTGATCGTGTGTGGCATGAGGGTTTGCTGGCCAAACTTCGAAGCTCAATGTCATTTTTGTGTATGGCTCTTCAGCTTCCTGAAATAACATTCCCTGCAAGTGGCCGTTGATGGACATCTTTTGATTACTTTCACCATCAAAGCTGGTGTTCCCCAGGGATCCATATTGTCTCCAACTCACTTTTTATTGTATATCAACGACTTATTGGAAAAAACCAAGAATACGATATATTGCTTTGCTGACGACTCTACACTCATCTCGTCATTACAGCGTTGATGGTGTTCCCTCGGGAACACCATCAACGCTGATGTTTCCGAGGGATCTATATTGTTTCCAACCATCTTCCTATTGTATATCAACGATAAGAATCCATTATATTGCTTTGGTGACGATAGCACACTTGTTTCGTCATTCTATATGGATTCCAGGACATCGGCGGCGGATGCACATACTCACCGGCAGCAGGAGGTTGCATATCTTAATAAGGATCTAGAATTAATTTCGAATTGGGATAAAAATAACTAGGTTCAATTCAATGCCATAAAAAACCAGGCATCGGTTTTTTCCTAAAAGATAAAAATGTCTCCGAACCGGATATAATAATTACAGGTAGGACAATTCCACTTTCTGCTTCTTTGGGGTATTGTTGTCATGTTTGGAGCTCCGCCCTTGAGCATACCCTGAAACTGCTGGATTCCATCCAGAAAAGAGTCATCCGTCTGATTGGAGATGCGAACATCACTTGAAACCTTGATAGTCTGGAACATCGAAGAAAGTGTTCAAGTGACTTAGCACATTTGATTCCACCAAGAGCGGTACATGTCGGAAATACGCGACAAACTGTGGCTGCTCACCGTTCTGAGGTTCAACTCAGTACACCTAAAACTTCACTGTTCAAGAACTCCTCTATTTGGAGAACTGCGTGTATGTGGAATGAACTTGCTAAGAACGCTTTTCTAAATAAATTTTACTCCAGCGATTCAAATCCAATGTGAATTAATATTTTCGCACAGGTACCGCTCTTAGAACGCCTTGTGGATTTTCCTATAGTGCTTGAATTTTGTCTTTAAAAAAAATAAAAATTCTCTTCCAAAAGTTACTGCGTAATATAAACCTCTAAAGAATCCAATTAGTCGGTAACTTGTCTTATTTATGAATTTTGCCTACCAAATATTTGTTGGAAAAATCTGCCGAAATCTTTTTTCTGTTAACCAGCTGTCGCCCCCCCTTACGAATGACAACCCTCAAAATTCGAAACTTTGCGAGCTAAGGATTCATGAGATATTAACTTTTAACGTGGCATTCTTAGCACGGGATGAATGAGATAAATCAATTGAATAAACTAATATATATTAGCCATTCTTCATAAATGGCCACAATTTCGATAGGCTGATGTCTGAAGATACTCATCTACAAATATGATGTTGCCCGAGAACTTTGTTCAGGTGGATGACCTCTCTCCATTTACACACAGCTGGCCAAAAAACATTACTTGACCAGCAAAAGAATATATGCCCATTTTCTGAGTTTTATGGATTCTTCTTGTGCTTTCTGGTGAAACTTTTTGTTTTATTCCATTTCATTGCATGATACCAGTACATTCAAAAATCTACTCAGTTATTCAAGATCTGACTTTCCTTTATGTATTCACGATGTTCAATTTGTCGTTGACTTTATATTTTACGATATGATTTTCGCCACTGTAACGAATATACTTCAAACATACCTACTCGTTTTTTTGTCCATATTATTATTTACTATTGTTTGGATTAGAAGAGATTTATTTCAATGTTATAGTACTTCTGAAAGTAATTCTAACATCATATCTGTAACCATTCAAAACTACGAAAATCCAGGCATCATTTTTTTCTAAGAAGGTTAATGTGGCCAAGGGCAGATCTAAGAGGCAAGCCAGGCAAATGTCCAGTGCAGCAAAAATGATGGGTGGCAAAATTGAAGGGTCATTCAAAATCCTTAAATTTCTCTGATGCTTAGCAGACTGACAAAAATGTATTTTTAATTTTTTTTTTCATTGAAAAATGCTACTTCAGCATCTATAAATCCTCAGATAGACTAATAAATTTTGAAGCAGTGTCTTATCTTATAATTTTCTCAATGCTGTCTCTGAAAAAATTATATATAATTACTACTTTCGAATGGATACACATTCCATTTCTGCTGAACATTTGTGAACTGTCAACTCTTTTCGTTTCGATTTTTACAGGGATTTCTTGTCATTCCTATATTATTTTTTATTATACTACTTTTATCCTACTTTCCTACAACTCGACATTTTAGGGGAATCTCTAAAATATCATAGTGTTTGTGAACAGGGCGGCGAATATTATTTTCAGATCGGATCCTGAATGTGTCGAACCCGGCTATTATAATGTTGACGCATACAATTCCCAACAACGTGTTGGACGTCACTGATAAGTTTTGACAAAATCTCATTTTTTTGATGTTTCAATTCCCCAGAAAACACTGCAGTCTCATGAGCTCATTGTCTCTTTTCACCAACTCTTTCATGATACCCATCACAACAATTTGGTTCCTTGTACCAATTTGTACAGGTACCTTATTGAATGTTTGTCATACTCTTCTGGACATAATGTAGGTTGTCCATAGATTGCGTGCCTCCTGTAATCCAGTGTCTCACACTCGCATAAGATATGACGTGGCGTATTTGTCTCTTTGTTGCATTCTCTGTGATTGAGGTCTCCGTTATACAGCCTTATTTTGTTCTGAGTCGAACCATACATACATTCCATGTGTTCTTCACAGTACTCTGTGTTTATCATATACCTATCTTCAATCTGCTTCTGTACTAAAAATGTTGGTACCCACAATCACACTCATCAGCTTTTTTGTTGCCTATGGTACCTGAGTCAATATAATCCCTTTTGCCAATTTTCTCAGTTCTTCACGGCACTTCCAGGCCAGTTTCCATGCTACTTCTGGGTTAATCAGTGCTCCAAGTACAAACTAACTGTCTATGGAAATATTGATCCGTTCAAAGTGATGTTCTATGCGCATTACAAGATTGCATACACTCCAGACTGGAAGACTGATTTCTGCTGAGTACATTCTCGGCAGTTCAAGCATTCCCATCTAAATTGGCTCGTCCTTGTCTTTCGTATTATTACAAGATTCAAGAGCATCTCCAATGCAACTCTTGGTATGGTTTCCATCGCCTCCTTTTCTTAAGTGCATCGGAACACCTTCAGTGCTACCTAGGCCTTCTTTTTTACTCTTTTAAGGTCAACCCGGGGTCTAGTATCACTCCCAAAAATTTGACCCCTCCTGCCCAATATATGTCTTCATCTTGAAATTTCAGACTCTTTATCTGGGTCTTCTTGGTAAATGCTACTGTGGTCGATTTTAAGGTGGGTTATGATCCGCCATTGATCTAGAAAACGTAGTAGCTTGTCCATCACAAGGTGGGGTAAACAGTGGGGTAAACAACCCTTCAAGACAACCTTTACATAGTACTTATAACGTTGCGAGGTGGTGTAAATGGGCAGGATATGTGAAGAGGAAACTAGGATAGATAAAGTTTCCCAAGACACCACTTTTGGTCTTCAACTTCAGCCTATTCGATCTGAGAAATATCAAAGTGAGATTCTTGGATAAATCTGAAAGTTCAATGTTATTATATACGGAGACCTTGCATATGCTTTTCTTTGAGCTAACATCTCTTAGAGTGGAGATAATTCTTGCCTTGTTCTGTTCAATTCGATGCTTACCGTCTGATTTCAAAATGTGTTCCCACAATTTTTATCCAACTGATTGTCTTCTTGCGATGCAATCTTGATATTCATTCTCACAATAGAAATGGACGATATTTTCAACTTTCAAATCAAATAACCTCTCTCTTTAATCAGGAAAAAAGCTCCTATTGTACCCAAAACAGTCTGATGAGTGTGTCGAGGAGAGATACTGAAGTTACGAAAATGAATATTGTGAAACGTTCATCTCTTTTAACTTTTTACAACAATTTGGAATGATTGGATTATAAATACTACTAGTGGGATAGCTGTAAGATACATTTATTTCTCAGGCTTAGGTACTGTATATTTTTTGACACAGTCATCAGACTGACTACAAAGATGCTCTTGTGCTCTCAATTTTCTAATCACTTATACAATTGAATATTGACAGTTGTCGGCCTTACTAATTGTATTATTTATTATCTCACTCTGTCACAATACATTGATTGAAATCAGAAAATATTTACTAATCAATCATGATAAACACTAATAATTGAATCAGTATATACGACATACCATATTATCCGCATGATCGATCACTATATCACCATGAACTCCATTTATTATTAAGTTTAGTCCTCAAGCTTAACTGGACAGTAATTATAACCAGCCATGGACTATACTTATAATTACGGCTATTAAATAATGAGTAACAAAATTCTTAATGATTACGTTCACTCGTTTCATTTGCCAGGTGTTAATTGTGGAACGAAGACAACAAGAGGTGGTAACATAATGTACTACAGCAACAAAATGTAGATTACACTGATGATATTGGTATTTTAATCTTGAAAAGGTGTTTCCGGAAAAACGTGATCATTCACAACGAAGCATCATTTCATATCAGCAACTGGTTTAAATGGGTAATTCATGTGTTGATATATAGTAACTGGATTGATTCGATTGTATCACAGTATATAAGTAAACATTTGTGTACAATACAATACAGAAGTACCTAGTTTATAGAGAAACTATTCCATAATGGTGATTTTGATTACCTCTTTTGCAAACATTCTTCTATTTTGATAAATAGTTACCAATTTTTCGAAGGTGACCAAGAATTCTACGAATATTAAAATAAACTCTTCAACAAAATATATTCAAGGGACACTTCACTACAAGATTTTATTGAACAGTTCACAAAATCGCAGCACGTGTTTCGCTATATAATAGCTTCCTCAGGCGTGTTTTACTGACTGAATTCAACCTAATTAGTGCTTCATTTAATATAATCATATGACGTCCTACCTACTCAATGACCAATAATTTTACCAGAATTTAGGAATGAACTAGTTATAAATTTAAACATTATAAAATATTTGTGACCGACTCATTGAATAGACACGTAATAAACTGATTACCAATTTTCACATAATAAAATAGCAGACTCAGTAGATGTCAACTTGGTCATTCAGTGAATTTTCAGAATTCTTATATTTACTGATTTCCAAGCACTCCAAAATATCGAGTTTCAGACCCTTCTCTACTTAGTCCCCATGGAACCAGTGAAGCGGAAAATGGAAAGCGAGGATAAGTGAAAGTACTCGAACGACCTATAAATAGTCATCTCTCGGAGGAATCAGTCCAGTCATCACCCGAAGACGATTGTAGATACTAACAATCGAAACGT
>WOGO01006617.1:0-11656 GCA_015342085.1 Leptinotarsa defecta | reverse complement strand
CCAGATATTTTTCTCGAGAGAATTTATCTGGTTGAAGCTGGAATGATTCTGCAACCGTTTTAGGAATCACACGTTAAAAGGTAAGAGCTCGTTAGTCCTTAGCTCGCACAAATTTCTCAACTTCTAAGAGTTGTCGTTCGTGTGGGGGCGACAGCTGATTAACGGAAAAACAGATTTTTTTAAACAGACAGAAATAAATACCCCTGTATGAGGGTATATGCGAGGGTGTAAGGCCCGCTTACCACAAATGTATCTTCATTATGTTTATTGTATCATATTAGCGAAACGATGTTCATATTCATAAATTCGGATAATAAAGTTAGGGATAGAGACTCGTTGATTTTGAAAAGAATGGAGAAGGTATAAAAAATCGTGAAAGTAATTTCGCTGCGAATGAGTTCAATACAAGTTTTGTTAACGTAGGTGTGAGAATATCTGACGGATATGTCACCCTCAAATTCCCGTTATGTTCGGATAGGCTAAATACACTAGGATTCCTTTTCATGGAACATATTTTGAACAGTGATTTTGCCGGTGCAATATCTGATCTGAAAAACTCAAACTCTTTCGATGCGTACGAACTTAATAGTAGAATTATCAAAGAAACGGCTTCATGTCTAATTAAACCATTTCGAATACTGTTCAACGTGTGTATCGAAAAAAGTTTATTTCCAAGTGAGTTTGAAGTGTATCCAGTTGTTCCAATCTCCAAGAAAGGCAGTGATGATGCAATTGGAAATTACCGACCAATATAGATCGTCCCAATTTCCGGCAAAATATTTGAAATAATCCTGAAAAACGGGCTTTATGAGTATTTTCATAGGTACAAGCTATTCAGCACAAATCAATTCAGATTCAGGAAATCATCTTCTACAATCAGTGCGGCGGAGAAAATAATCGAAACTATAACAACTTGCTTTGGAAGAGGAGAAAAGACTATTGCTGTTGTACGTCATCTAACAAAAGCATTTAATTGCGTCTCCCATTCTATTCTATTGAAAAAATTAGATGACTGTGGAATAAGAGGAACCTCCTTCTCTTTTTTCTCCATATCTGACGTACCAATGTGTGACACTTAATTTGAACAATGTGTCCGTCATAAAACATATGGGGTTCTCCAAGGCTCAGTTCTGGGCCTTCTTTTATTCATGATCTGTATAAATGTTCTCTTTTTCTACAGGTCACCTCACAATTTTTTTGTCTTCGCCGATGATATTACTCTTACGACATCCAAAAAATCGAGAAGTGCAGAAGTGATAACATCTGTTCTGTTTAAATCTGTTCAAAATCTGTTAATCAGCTGTCGCCGACGACAGCTCTCATGAAGTAACAATTTTATTATTGATCATTCAATTAAAAAATCTGTTGGTATAATCAAAATCAATAGGAGGCAAATTATATTCCTTGATATTTTTTGACTTTTAACTTTTTCAAGAAACATTGGCTCTTGAGAACAGGGAAGTTCAAACTCAAATGTGTATGTAATGTAATGTTTCACCAAATACAAATAATAGAAGTTATACATATTTCTCACATATAATATACATATACATATGAATGAATAAACAGGATAATCACTGAAGCTGAATTGGGTACAGCTTGTATACAGCTTTTCTATATATAAACATGTATAATTGCAGATATTGATGTAATGGGTGAAGAAATAACTTGAGAGGTAAATAGACTTAATGTAAAAGTAGAAGTTGAGCGAATATAAAACAAAATATTAATATGAAATATTGTAAAAGTTAAATGGAAATAAATTCTACATATTACATAATAACATAATATAAAATTACGAGTAACGATATTTATAAATGTAGGTAAGCACTTTGAAAAAATATCATATACCTTATAATTACTAGTAAAATACAAACTTCAGAAAACGTGAGTATAGAATATAAAAGCTGACAAAAACGACACTATAAGAATGTAAATGTAGAAGTTAAAAGAATATAAGATAAAATATTAATATAAAGTATTGGAAAAGTTAAATGGAAATAAAATCTGCATATTACATAATAACATAAAAATACGAGTAAGAATAATTATAAATGTAGATGAGTACTTTGAAAAAAAATATCACATAATAATAACTAGTAACATACAAAGTTCAGAAAACTGTTAAGCTTATTCAGTACTTGAGAGTGATTTCTTGTAATTTATTGTTAACTATATCGTGTAATATATATCGTTCCGTATGTCGTAACCATTTCTTTAAATGCGTTTTGAATGAGTTGAAATTTTTGATGGATTTCAAGTGACCTGGTAGGATGTTATATAACTTTGGACTCACGCTTTTTTCACATTTTGACACTAAACGTTTCTTGTCTATGCTTGGAGTACAATGACCATGTTTGATGGGATCAACTTTAATTTTTTTTTGGTGGATGCTGATTATGATTTTGAGACAGAAGAGTTGTCTCGGGTCGAAAAGTTAATTTTCTCTATACAGTGCATCACTCGAATAGGTAATTTTTTTATTGTATATAATTCTAAATATCCATTTTTGTAGTAAAGTGACAATATTATTTAAGTGACAGTAATTTATACCCCCCCCAACCTAGTATCCTGTACGAAATTTGAGACTGTATCAAAGAAAAATAAACGGTTTTCAAATGAGCTGTGTCCAGTATTTCTCTCAAGTATTTGAAACGTGAAAGGAAACCTCTTAACTTGTTACAAATATGTTTTGCTTTGAAGTCCCATCTTAGGTGCCTATCAATAATTATTCCTAGATATGTCCCCGATTTCTCTTCAGATATTAAGGTTTCCTGATCAACAACAAGATCACCAATGTTTGGTAAGTTTTTTGCGTATGAAGTGAACGGAAGGTATTTTGTCTTTTCTATATTAAGGGTTAGTTCGTTTCAAAACATTTACTACTAATTAAATGAATTCTACAAATCTAGAAGACCTGCAACAAAGAATTGTTCAGGAATGCCGATTTCCGGAATGCCGGACTTCTTTAATAATGTATGGAACGCTTTCAAGAGTAGACTGTATGGAACTAGAACGAGGTCTGTTAGTTAGGGAAGCATGTTATTTAGGGAATCTATAGATTATGCTGTAGACGATCCCTACCGATATAGAAGGCCCCGACAGTGTCTAATGAGGCCCTCATTTCCCCCGTTAACGGATGAATAGATTTTTTATCCATCTCACCCCAGCTAGATAGGGGTACCCCGTTAAGGGCGGTACTGATGCCTGAGGACTTCATACCGCCAACATCCCCTCAATCATGAACCCATTTGTCCTTCTTCGACAAAAACCAGCTGAAAGGGTAAGGGAGCTGGGCTCCAACCTGATTGAAATGAAGACGCTTGGTCGGTTGGTAGAATAAGGTCATTTTGAACACTTTATCCGTTGATTGTGTTGCCATTGATATTATTTTTGTTGATTTCCTCAATAAAATGAGCGACAGCGAATTTTCTGTTTTTTCTTAAAAAAAACATTCAACATTCAATTTCTCAATCGGCTCAATAACGAATGAACCAATTTCTAAAAAAATAAAATAAAGAAGTAATAGAGAGATAAAAAAACTTTCAAATGGTGTATCACTTGATCACTCCATTCCATTGAAAAAAATAGGGGGGTAGTTGCTGACCGCAGGGGGATGCAGTTTCGGGTATGATTTCCATATCAGAATTAGTCCCCCAGAAATAAAAATTAACGCGTTCTTTGAAATTTTTGATTACACGTCCGTTTCTGACTCACAGGGGGCGTCAAGTTTTCGTTGGAATGCCCTGTATATACATTTTGCCGATATATAAAAATTTTTTATATACTTGATTTTCTTAAACTGCATAGCTAAGTAACTCTTTTCCGTCTTAACCTAAAAAAGTACTTTTATGGTCAAAAACTATACTGACTTTTCACCGTGAAAAAAAAATCGTATTCGCTTCTATCCACACAAGTGGAGGCGGATGCGGAGCTTCGTTTCATGCGGAATCTTCGCACTTGTGGAGGCTGAGGCTAGGTTATATTCTATAGATGGAAAATGTTTGCTGGCCGAATATCAATGTTATGTTCGCTACTGCAATGAGATACATACAAATAAGAAATGGGAAACTAAACCAATTTCAATGAGGAAATGCACGAATGCGACCTATCTACAGACTGAATCACTTCTATGAGAGATAGAGAACAATGTATTAATTTAGCGCCATTGCCGTTGCATCATAGGAAAAAAATTACCTCATCCTATTTTCACGGCTTCATATACGTGCAGTTCCATATGAATCGTTTTTCAATTTTAATGATCAAAGACTGGGTGGTACTCGCAAAATGGAAATATCTATTTAAAAAGATAAATTGTGAAAATTGTAGTAAATGATTTAGAGTTCATGAAAACGAATACCAAATGTTGAAAAATATTTTACTACTCCATCGTCATACAAATATTATAAAGGTGTTTAGATCACGCAGAGAAGTATGCATCAGATGCAAACTGGAAAAAAGTTTATTGGAAACATCTACTTACATCTATGCTACACAATGTAATTTACGATTTAAAAACTCACTTTCATGAAAAACCATCAACTTCCAGAGTATACTTCGAAGTTTCGGCGAAACTGTTCTACAGGTTCTCATCAACGCCATTTTGGATAACTTTAAAAGGCGAAACACACGTTTTTTCATAAAATTATGACTGTATGTATTTTTAGGGGAGATTAGTTTTGATGAAATCTTCGAAATACATACATCTGGAGATGGATAGTTTTCCATGTAAATGAAATTTTATATCAATACTCTTTCATATATTACGTTGTGTAGCGTTCCTGTGGATATATGTTCCAATTACTTAACAAATATTTGGAGTACCTGCGAAATGAGTATAAAAAAGAGATTTTCGTGTAATTGAATGTTATTATTTTTGAAATTAGATGTTACAGATGAACTTTCTTATCAATTTGTATATACATTATATTTTTGTGCATGATCAATTACTCCTTTTCTTTCTTTGGAAGTTTCCCACAATTTTGTAAAATGATGGAAAGTAGAAAGCCTGAAAGTTTTTTTCTAAAAACTAATCTCTTCTAAAAAATTATCCTTCTTCAATTTAAACTATTTGTTGAAGGTATGAGACACGTCCATTAATTGTTCAACAAATGGAATTTTTTCATTCGTTACATAATCGAGATTTGAATACCGCTAAAAATTAATGCATGTTCAATAATTATATTGAATGTACTTATTTGAATGATTTCAAGTCGAAAAACATTCATTTCTAACATATTTGCTTACAGCAAATATGTTAGAAATGAACAAAATCCGGTTAAAATCGATTGAGCTTTAAATATAATAGTATGTGAAAAAAGTTATTTATATACATATGCTATTGTCAACTTTTATACATCATGAAAAATGAGAATTGGATCTTTCTATGTTTTGTCCACTTATCAAGTGGAATGATGAAGCATAGATATATTTTTAAAAATATATGGTTTCAAGTTTAAAAATTCATATGTAGAAGACCATTCTATATCAAACCAACAGAAAAATAATTTTGGACCGTAACCTCTTGGATTAGTTTAACTTTAGGTGGTTTACTAATGGTACCAACAAAGGATATTAAAAACCAAAATGTACTTTAGGCTGATTTGGCACAAAAATCTGAAACTGCCAAATCCTCTACCTTGTGGCGCATGTACTCTATATTGAAAAGTACCATTTTAATGAAGACAAATAACAGCCACTTTCACAAACGTTATCGAATTTCTCAAAAGGAAGAATGTTGGTTATAGAGTTAAGAAGTCAGTAGTCTTCAATAGCGAGCAGATCAACAAATTCATTAGAAAAGCAAATAAAGGTAATTTCAACAAAATATTTCGATTGAAGGATATGAAATTATCAACTCAATTTGCTTTATTTTCAGGTAGAAACTATATTATTGGGTTAGCCGATGCATGTGGACAGAAAGAACTGAAAAAATGTCAATTGATCTAACAAACGACAAGGAAGACCTGTTGCTTGTGAAAATACCAGATTCCAAAACACTTATCGAGAGAACTTTTCTTGTAATTGGTCAAGACAACCTGTTGTTGTACAGACAATATTTATCTTCACTGCTATATCATACTCTACATAACAGATTATACGTGAATTACAAAAACCGAAAATGTTCGATTCAGTCTATTGGTATCCACTGTTTTGGGAATCTAGGATTAGGAATCGCAGAATTTTTAAGTTTACCTAATTCTAAAAATTATATAGGCCATAGCATTCGTCGAAATTCAGCGACGTTATTCGCTGATAATGGTGCAAACATCACAAATTTTAATAGACACGGTGGCTGGAAGACTACCAATGTCGCCGAAGGATATATGGACAATTCACTTACAAACAAAATTAAAATTGCCAAAACTATTCAAAAATTATCAGATGAGAACAATTAATATGTAAAACGGAATATTTACCTTCTTGTTTTGACTTCAATAAATGGCATTTAAATACACTAAGCCTTTGAAACAAATTGAATCCTTTCAATATTAGCGATTGCTCGACTTTTCATACGGATATTAATATAAATAAGAAGTAGAATGTTTCTGTTAGTACCTATCAGGATAGGCAAAAGAATAGTAAGTATGTTAGAAAAGAACAAAATCTGGGTTGGTAGGCCGTGTTCGAATGGAACTTATAGTACTAAACGTTTCGTCCGCAACTGCGGCAGATACCTTCAATGGTATACTCGTTGACTATGAAGTAGTAACAGGAAAAAATGACAATATTATTGAAGAAGTGTAACCCGAACAAATAGAGGAAAGAAGAAAATCTGATGTATAAAGAAGAGTCGCAAAATTGTGTTAGTTACTCCATTCATAACTCAGGAACAGTTCTACCGATTTGCATGGTTTTTAATTTATTTAATAGAATATTTGAAAAATTAAGAAAGAGAATATTAGGAATTAAACAATTCCACGACGTTCAGTTTATTACGTGATGACAGTTGTCATGGTGTACGCATAAGACAATAGAGATAGGTTGATGCATTTGTGATTGTGTGCGCAAGTATAGTTGTTAAGTCATAATGAAATTAAGTCGGTATTATCCATCACAAAATTATTTACAATGAAGCGAGCGAGAAGATCGAATCTGCAACAACGAAGCCGTAATGCAATTTGACTAAGAAGTGCCAGTCAATCCACTGCGATCTCCTCTTTGGCTGTCGAGCTGATGTTCTACTGTTTGAAAATTAAAATCTATTGATGACTCAGTTTACTTTCTATTATAATTATTGACTGTAAATACTGCAAATTACAATGTATGTATTATGTATCAATACAATATATTTTCTACTGTTTTTTGTAACCAATCTACCGTTTTTCTAACACGAAGTACCACTAAGCATGAACAGGACCTGGCCACACTTACCGTGTTAGTATGGCTCGACTTCTTGCTTCACAACACAATATAAAAGTTACCCAAATAGCACAAATACGTCTTATGGACGTTTTCAAAACGTCCCGCTTGGACATTCAGGACATCCTCAAAATGTCCATTTTACGGACGTGGACATCTTATGGACGTCTTTGTAACGTCCATTGTTAATAATCAGGATGTTTTTAGGACATCCATAATAGGACATTACAGGTCTTCAAATGGACATTTACAGGATGTCTTTAGGACGTCTATTTGAGAACATTTCATGGACATAATCAGAAGCTCAAAAATATATTCACAGGATGTTCTATTTGTTTCTGTCATGTGTTTCTGTACGCTAAAAATTATTTATTTTTTATTTATTAGGTCAGATTGCCTCGAGAAAATTAAGAAAATATTGAACATTTCAAAATTTTCATTTGAAACATCCATTGGAAATAATACATAAAATAAATCTATTAAACATTTTTCGTTGATATCACGACCTTTCTTTCCTTCGCCCTTTTTAACCATGCCTAAATCGAGAGTTCCGTTTCCTGTCGTGATTTGGCCATACTATAAGGAGCTATAATAACGTAACACATTTACAGAGTTCAGTGTTAGATCTCGACCAGCAAGGTTGAATTTAAACAAGTGAAAAGTGAAAGTGAATAGTGACCTACCTATACCAAAAGGAAATACCTCAGAAACCCTTAGTGCGTGACGGATCCCTGATTCCCAGAATCACATCCATCCGAAGAAGGAACAGAGATAACTCCCCAGGTAAAAGGAAATCACGGAAAACGAAATACCTGATACAGGTAAAACCAAACCAACCCCTACCTAACCCAGGTAGTAGAACCCAGCAAACAACATCCAGGACGTCAGAAGGTCAAAACCCAAGGACACCAGGTAGTATCGGCCTGACCATGACCCGAACAAGGTCAACAAAAAAAACAAACCCTCTCTCCTCACCGCAACAAGAACCCAGTCCCTCACCATCCTTCTCCTCTGAACCCCCATCAAGATCCCCCACACCTGAAACACCAAACAGACCCACCGAAAAAATCCTAAACATTAGAGACATCCCGGAAACACTCTCAAACCAAAAAACATTATACAATTTACTAAATACCACAGAAATACTTCGAGGACAGATAACTGAACTCAAAGTAAACTACAACAGAACAGCACTACTAAAAACAATAAATACGGACAAAACCTCAGAAATGCTACAAAAAATCATAAGACAACGAACAGGCGACACCACAATCAAAGTAATCGACTTAAGACCAAACACCCAAACAAAAAACACGACTAACACACCACACCTCTCATACGTTATAAAAGGAGTGGACCTAAGCATTACGGAGGACGAAATCATCCATTTTTTGGACGAGGAACAAATCCACTATATCAAGCTATGGAGAATCATCTCCAGAAGGACTGGCAATCCAACTCCACTAATTAGGATCATCACAAACAATAAAGACCACTATTCAAAAAGTCTAACCAAGGGAATCAGCATATACGGGAGGACGCACGAGTGCGAAGCCTCCAACCTTAACCCAGTACCGCCGATCCCGAAATACTGCAGCATATGCAGTACCACCGGGCATCAAGCACAAGAATGCCCCACACATAAAACGAAGTGCCCGCACTGCGGAGAGGCGCACGCTTCGACCAAATGCGCGAAAATAAATAACCCAGTCTGCCCAAACTGCAGTGGGGAACACCCGGCATATTCTCTAAAATGCCCAAAACGAGCCACCGAACCAGAAAACCCGAAGGAAGTAGCTCCGGTCACAATCAAAGAAACCAATACAGCAGTACTAACTAAACAAATTGAGACCATAATAAAGCTACAAACTACGCTTCTCCTAAACATCCTCCCTGACAGAAGAACCGAAATCCTAACAATTACGAACGAACTCTGCAAGACCATACTAGGACACACGCTGTTCGCCACAGCACAAGGAAATAAAATAGAATACGTATTCACCGAAATCTCACCCGAAACAAATGGACAGTAGACACGTGAAACAAGAAAATGGGCGTTTACTCCTCGGAACCGTAAACGCCCAAGGGCTAACCCGCAAGAGACAACACACCAAACTGCTACTACATACACACAAAATACACATACTAGGCATAACTGACACATTAACAAGGAACCCACCACACTTCACAGGATACCACACAATACACAGACCAAAGGACCAAAACTCTCGCGGGATAGCCATCCTCATCAAACACGGCATACCCCACACAAAACACTCCCTACCCCCACATATCCAATCCCTCGATTGCCTAGCAATCGATATACACATATCCAACAACACAATAACCATCATTACACTTTATAACCACTACCACCAAACACTTCCTAGAGAAATCATGGAATACACCTCATCCCTTCCTAAATCCTTCCTAATAGGCGACCTCAACGCAAGACACACACAATTCGGAGACACCAGCACCAACACGAACGGAAGACTACTCACAAACTACCTACTAGAACACAACCTATACAGAATCCCATGCCCAGACCCAACGTTTCTAAGCCACCAGGGAGCCTCGGTCATCGATCATATACTATGTTCAGAAAACCTAATAGAGGCGACGGACGACCGAGCCTACACTGGTGACACAATCACATCCGATCACCTTCCCCTCATAGTCAAAACCTCCCTAGACCCCAAAATCCCAATCACTCCCGAATACATAACATACAAAAACTACAAGTACACCGACTTCAAAAAATTCCAAAGACTCATTGACCAAAACCTTCCACAAATCAGCAGACCTACCCTCAACAACAGCAAACTCATCGACACACAAATCGACAAGATACAGACACTCATCCACAACTCAAACAACGAATCCACACCAACAACAACGAGAAGATGCGACCAAACTCCACTACCCCCCTACCTAGTAAACCTAATCCGCAACAAAAGAAAACTTTATAGGACCTACATACAAACTAGAGACCCCGCTACTAAAACGGAATGGAACAGACAAAACGCAAGAATACGACTACTCATCAATCTTTTCACCCAGAAAAGATGGAGGGAAGAAACAAGCAAACTAGACCACAGAAACGGCTCAGCATTCTGGAACAAATTCAAAATACTTACACGACAAAAACAAAGATCACACAGCCACCTGATGATCGAAGACAAGGCCATCACCAACCCGACAGAAAAAGCGGAAGCATTCCGACAAACACTCAGAACCACGTACAACGTTCCTACCAATGAACACTTCGACGACGAACACATGAACAACATACACCAACAAATCACCGCACAACTAGGCAGACACCCAGGACCAATCCCAACTGACCCACACTGCCCCCTCCGATCCCCTATCAGCGAGGACGACATCCTCAAGACCATCCAGCGCGGAAGAAACACAGCCCCAGGACCAGATACAATAAACCGCAGAACCCTAAGAAACCTACCAAACACAATCATACCATACCTTAGCGACATCCTAAACTCCTGCATAACCCTAGCGTACTTCCCCAAGGCCTGGAAACAGGCCAACACCATAATGATCCCCAAACCCCACAAAGACCCCACCAACCCCGAATCCTACCGACCAATCAGCCTCCTAAATTGCCTAGGAAAACTACTCGAAAGAATACTGACCGACAGACTCACCGACTACCTACAAGAAAACAACATCATACCACCATACCAACACGGCTTCAGGGCCGAACACTCAACACAAAACGCCCTCATAGAACTACAAACACACATCACACAAAACATAAACGCTTCGTTCGGCACACTAGCTGTGCTACTCGACATACAAAAGGCTTTCGATAAGGTCTGGCACGCGGGCCTGATCTGGAAGCTCACACAAATACACCTACCACCGCACTTCATCAGGCTGATAGCATCATACCTCACAAACAGACAAATACAAATCAAAGTCAACAACACACTCTCCCACCCATTCACTCCCAAAGCTGGAGTCCCCCAGGGCTCCATACTAGCTCCCATCCTATTCCTAATTTTCGTCCACGACACCCCCACAACCCAAAAAATACTCCAATACGCCGACGACACCATCCTGTACTCCTCCGCACCCAACACCCAGAGACTCCAGACGCAAACACAAAATATGATAAACCACTTCACACAATGGTGCAACAAATGGCGCATCCAGATCAACCCGACAAAAACCCAGACAATCCTCTTCCGACACCCAAACACAACTAACCGATCCCGACTTAACCCCGAAAATTTGAACCTCAGGCTTCTGGGAGAAAACCTCCATCTCC
>WOGO01006616.1:0-11657 GCA_015342085.1 Leptinotarsa defecta | reverse complement strand
ATAGAAAAAATAATAGTAGAAAACAATAAGCACAATATTATTTAAGTGTTGTTTCCTTTCATTTGTATTGAATATTCCTATACATGGTGGATATGGTAGAAGACCAAGGACCTTGGTCCAAAGTAGAATAATTCCCATTATTATTTTTATAATTACCAAATTTTATTTTTGTTTGTACATAACCTAACGAGCATAAGCATTCAGCCAATCTGTGCATAGCTGAGTAAGAAAATTAATATATTATAGTAGTAACTAATCCCTCGGCTTTAATTTTTTCGAAAGTTGGGAAATTTTGCTGGTGGGGTTGGGAAAATTTGGATTCCTTTCCCCCCTGATATTTCTTTTCGCTACGGCCCTGAGTGTACTCAACTTACTTTGCCTTTTTCATTAGTGTGCGATTGAGTCTTTCAGCAACACCATTTTGTTGAGAACTGCAAGGTACTGTTGTTTGATGTTCAATTCCATGAGTTTAGTGTCAACAAACTCACTGCCATTACCTGTTCTTAGATATTTTATACAAAGATTTTTTTCATTTTCGACAAGTTCTATGTACTTTTGTAGTACTTTACTTTTGCGCTGTAGAAAATAGACAGTTGATTTTCAATTGAAGTTGTCAGTAAAACTTGAAAAAAATCGGGGTCCACCAATAAACTGAACTTGCATCGGTCCATTAGAGTCGGAGTGGATGAGTTTTTCTAAGAAAAATTTTTCCTTGAACACAGTCTTCCATTTTTGAAGATTTTCACTATAATCCATCCCATTTGCTAATCTAACTCTCAAGATTTTCTAAACATCGGTGCCAGATATCAGCAGAATTTGAGTCATCAGTCACTGCAGAATGTAGGGATGGATACTCTGTATTGAGACGGAACATGCCATACTTCTGGAGCTGATGCTACAATTTTGTCGGGATGTGATTTTATCTAACTGCTAGGTGACATGCCAACCAGTTTGATAGAAAAATACTGTTTTTCCTGAGCTTACCATTATACTCGCAGATAGTAGATTCAGAGATAGGTCTGGTACATGAATAACATATAATACCAAAGTGGCTATTTTGCTGTTTTGAAGAGTTATTTCGAATCGTTCTTGGCCAGTGCAAATTAATTGTTGTCCATTTGCTTAACGTGAGTCTTGATCTGTCTGCTCTTGGGAGTTTTCCAGTAAAGTTTCACACTTTTTCGTCTCAGCAGAAACACATGGTTTGAGCGAAAGATTGGTTCTGGTTCATATCTGCATCAATTTTCTGATTGAATTTGGGTTCAACACAAGACCAAAGACCGGCATCTACGAGGAAGTTTTTCATCCAGAACTTCCATTCGGTATAGTTGGTTCCATTAAGGTGTTAACTTTCAGCCAAATCTCCAACAGAAAATGATATGATCGATTTACTTTTTTGGTTATATTATTCATCTCATGAAGACGCCATTTTGGTTGGTGAAACACGCGTCGAGAAGAGTATTGCAGTGCTGGTAATTGTGAAAAGTGCTCGTTTTTTATTTTTTCCATGCCATAGATTACAGTTTTACCTTTTATCCGATTCTCGTTGGAGAATTTCCATTTGGGCTTTTAGTTCCTCGAGACTGGACATCGATGTACTATACCGCAGTCACAATTGATAACGGATCAATTATGTCACTGTATTTGATTTTCATCGACTTCAAACTGTACTGAATATGTCTGTTAATATTATATCCCTTATATGGTTGAAGGACCCACAACTTGTTAGCAGAGCGTGATCGAATCTATCAAAAATATAATAAGCTGATTTTATTTTAGATTTTGGGAAACTTTATTTTTCGTTACTATTCACAATTCAATTATCATCTATACATAACAACTAATATAATGAAAAACAAACAACATTAACAATAACATCACATCATTTCCAATAACCAATAGCAGGATATCCAGGAGCAATACATTTCTGAATTGACATTACATTATGTACCTATGGAATTCTTCACTTTGACAAATAGAAGCATTATCAGAAACAATTTCTTGTCGATAGCCATGATTATTTATATGTCTGCCAGTTTTGATTTTGCATCAACGTATTGTTGTAATTTATGCCCGAAAAAAAATAACGCCGGCCGCCGCTGGTAGCCATAAACCAGGCGTGACGTGGATAAGAGCACGCGAGTGCACGATTTCCCGCCAATCGAGAAATAGCGAGAATCATGCTACCGACTTCGACAGAACTTCGGAGAAATTTTGACAACATTCTGTTTAAAAAAAAACCTCTTTAAAATCTGTTTTTTCGTTAACTATTTGTCGCATCCCTACGAACGACAACCCTCAGAAGTCTAAACTTATACGAGCTAAGGATTGACGAGGTCTCACCTTTTAACGTGTGATTCCTAACCGATCTTTAAATATCGTAATCGATTCGATGACGATATTTAAAGGCTAGCCAAGAGGATGTCGGGAGAGTCAAGTGGACCTTACAGTGCGGTACGCGAAATGATCTAGTAAGGCGATAGACATTTAAATAACTGTTGAAATGTTTATTGTATTTAAAGTGAAATGAAGTTAAGTTTGATTATTCAGTGTAGTCAATTATTAGTCAACTACGGGGAAAAACGTAACAGTATATTAGAAAAAAGAAATGTTTGAAAGGGTTCAGCATAATCAATATGAATTGGATGGCAATCACATCGATGATCTGTAACTTTAGGAGGGTTTGATTGACTCAACACAACTCAACTCAATTGATAACACCAGAATAAAAATTACGGTCTCTCGACGCGCATCGTTTTGTATCCAAATGAAGCTTTATAAATTAAATTCTCTGTTATACATAGCAGAAAATCTAATTCTCGGCTTGATAGAATTTGGTATAAGACTGTAAAATTCCATAAGAAACAATTTTTTTAAATGCAATTTTTTCAGAAACATTTCAACAGAACATAAGTCAATTATAAGTACGTATGTTATTATTGGTTTAGTTAAAAGTATAAACCAATTTCATGCAATATAAGCTTGACTCTCCTAAAAATTAACGATGAAAAGTTTATTAGCCAAAAGAATTCTAGAGTATGAGAGACAAAGCTCCATGAAAGGCAACTTCATGGAAAAAATGTATTTATTGGCAACTTTAATGTCTTTGTAAAAATCACATCACAGGACCTACCAAAGCATACATCTAAACTGAAATTATAAAAAAAGATGTGTATGTTTATGATGGGTAAAGTCAAAAACTACTCATTCATCATGTCATCTAGATATAATATTTAAACTACAAAAAAAGCAGTAAGAATTATGCCACAGGCTAAATATGACGATCATTGTAAACCTCTTTTTAAAAATCTCCATAAATTAACTCTGCGATCTTGCTTCATATATGAATGTCTGTGTTATGTTAAAAATTTAATAGGTGAAAATAAATTGACAAAGCAGGAGGATATACACTACCATAATAACAGGGCCAAAACAAATGTAAGACTGCCCAAATATAGGTTAGGTGAATCGCAAAACTCTTATTTATATATGTCTATGAAATTTTTTAATGTGTTACCATATGACTTTCAGACTTTGGACATGAGTATGAACACTTTTAAAGTGAATATTAAGAATTTTATTTTACAGAATGCCTTCTACACATTCGAAGAATATTTTAATTATTTCCACTCATCAACAAATTTGTTGCGTGTCTAATAATATATATATATTTTTATACAACAATGTTTAGGTATTTATTTGACTGTATTGTGTTACATTTTTTATACATTTATATACTATTTATCCCATTGAAGTATGCGAATACTTTTTATGTATGTATTGCACGAATAAATTCTATTCTATTCTATTCACCACATAATTATTAAAAATGTGCGAAGAGAATATGTATTTTTAAAAGACCAATCAATCCAAACTATTGTTATAAAAAGAAAAGATTTAATTTTTAGTTTGTAATGGATAGACTACCAAAACTAGTTGACCAATTTTGAAAATTGAATCAAAAGAATGGAATTTCATTCGTCCTCATACTCAAACTAATAGAAAAAGATGTTCCAAAACCTACCGAATTGTGATAACAAGAACATCAGGTGTGCAACGCTTTATTGAGTTGAGACATGTGGGGTACGTAGATTTGCACTGCATATACAAAAATATGACAATACATTTTTTTGGTTCAAGAAAAGACCCATTGAGTTCAGTTCATAATGTAAACTGTATTATATATTTTCAGGAATTACCTGTTTCTTTTAGTTTTAATTTTCATCGGGTCTGTTTTTTCTAAGTTAACAGACCTCAAAAAGTCCTGCACTTTAACACTGAACTGCATTTCCAGTGAAGTTATATTAAAAATCAATAGAAAATGATGATGGAAGATTAAATTGTAAATTAAAAAAAAAACGAAATGTGTGCTGAAATAGAAGCGAATTTCTATACTTGGCTAATACTATATTAATCACTAATGATAGAAATGAGAACATTTTGATTTGGTTATTTGAGCTTCCGAAAGCCTTGAGTAGTTGGCTTTACTCACGAGTGATAGCAAATGAGAAGGAAATGTGGTAAAATTAAATAATTTGGTCTAATGTGTTATCCGAGGTATAGTACTAGTGTGCGTGTGTGTGTCGAGTTGTCTTTTTGTGTTGTTGAATACAGTTGTCATTTAATGAGTTGAACCTTAATAAAAGTGCAACCAAGATATTTGAAATAATGAATGCTTAATTTCAACCAAACCACTTTATTGAACATGTCACAACCATACAAATGCCTTATCCAGAGCCCTTGAATAACTATGAATATACATGTTTACTTGATTTATTCCTCAATTGCTTATTCAATAGCAATGATTATCAATGTACCTATTATTAAGATATTTTGAATACGTAAGTGAAGTTTGATATCTATACAAAGTAAAGTTATGATCATTAGAGAGTTGATAAACAATTATAGTCTGGTCTTTCCCTATTTACTATGTCACAAAACGCCTTTATCATAATTGTTCTAAGAATGCCTTGCAGGATCGCATACACTGTTGATAGCAAACTTCAAAACCATCTGATCCAGAATCCTGAAAAAAATATACACTACAGAACTTGAAAATTACACATGTATCTAGTTTTGTACCATAATTAATATTGTTGATAGAAAAATACAGCACCATTGTGCCTTCCAAACAGATCAACATCCCTGTAGTTAGTTTTCTTCATTGAAAGACATTTTCAAAGAAGCAGCAAATATATAAATTATATTCGTTTTTATATTGATATTTATTCTATCAACATCTTATTTATATGGTAGGTATAAATATAAGTTTTGAATAATTTTTTATTAAGTTAAAATTCAAATATTCTTTGAATATATAAAATGTTCAAAATGAGTAGGTATTTTATATATTTCCTGAATCTTTATTGATATATAAGGTTGTTCAAATTCGAATCTATGTTTGAAAAAAATCTGTTTTTCGTTAACCAGCTGTCACATCCCTACGAACGACAATCCTCCAAGTCGAAACTTGTGCGAGCTAAGGATTAACGAGGTCTCACCTTTTAACGTATGCTTCCTAACAAGGGTTGGACGATAGCAAGTGAAAATCGATCGTTCAGACTAGGGCTTGAACCACCGACCAACACGGCAGTCAATTCGAGCGGGTCAACAAAGCACCCACGTCGAACCACCTGGCTACCGACTGAATGGTACAAAATAGATAGTCAGTTGAATTGCGGCAGAGTTGCCTATATTATGAAACAAAAATTAATATATTTTTTTTAATTTCACACATGCCTCCACATCACCACCTACCCTTTCCAAACCGGTAACTCTTTGGAATTTTTTTTGACAGTATCCTTTATTATATTACATGTTACACAATGCACAATTTGTTTTCATTAATCTCTTCAAATAGTCAACATTTTGGAACGATATTGCAGGTACAGTTAGCAAAATGTAGAAAGACATTTCGAAATTTCAATATGGTCCTGCTCACTAGATGTGCATTTGAAAACGATGAGAATGCTCAGTTGCAATAATAATTTCTTAGTATATACATCGGCTAGTTCCTATCCTCTTTCGTCCTAATGCATACTCTGTGAAGAAATGCGCAGATTATGAGAATGTACAAGTCTCTTTCTAGATTTGACTTATCTTCTCTTTTGAGTAACATCTTGAAAAGGCTCAAACGGTCACGAGACCTAGTGAGTCACAGAAATTCCGACTACCTATCTGACTAACTCGCACATCAAAAAGAATTGTACTGTGGCAAGTTGTCTATCCTAATAATACTACCATATCTGTAGTCTAGCACATAAGAGTAGATTGTGAAGATAATGAATCGTCATACATTGACGTTCAATGAATATTGATCTCGAGTTTGTATAATGAAGTTAGAATTAACACCGCTTCATCAACGGCAATTTTGAGAACTTACAGTTCCATTAGAAGCATCAAGCGAGCTCTCTGCTCATATATCGAATTGTGGTAGTGGTACGAATTTATGGTATGAATTCAAGCCTGTTATCGGTTCTTTGGCTTCAAAAAACCTGTTTTCGGCGTTTATAACAGTACACTTCTCGACAAACCAATTCGAAATCTCCTGCTCTCACCTCAGCCATTAGTTTAAAAGTCTGACCAAAGGTGCTCAGTAGTAGAGCCTATCTTCATCCGGAGTTACCGGATTGTGTAGTTCATTGTGCTGTCAAAACTCTGTATGAAACGTTTCAATTTTCTGTCTTGGTGTCTCGAAGTGCGATGAACACTCGGAGTTTACTGAGTAATTACCGCACAGCGGGCGTGAAAGGTCTATTGGCCGCCCTTTTACCCATTACACGTTGGATACGAGAAACCTATTATGTCACCGGCTCGATCTTATCTTCCAACTTGTGTATTTGCCTTAAAATCTTTCTAAATGCAAGGCCAAAATTTCATCCTTCTGGTTCGGAAAGCGACTGAAAGGTGTGGTAGTCTGAGGTGTTAATTTGACAGAATTCCACCTCTTTTGTTGGAACAATATTGACAACGAAATCTAATTAAGTCAGTTATGTGTGGTTCTAGGGACCTAACTCTAAAGAGCGAAGAGTGCCTTGTGTGTTTCCAAGTGATATTTCGATTCTCATCCTAAAACGTGCGAATGGATGGTACTTCTGCCAGTTCTAGCAGTTAGCAGGCTGAAGAGGAGGTACATAGCCTTGCCAATGAAGCTGATATACGTCATTTCTTGCAAACTCATTCCTCAGCTTCTAGACAGAAAAGGGGACGTGCCCCGGTTTTTTTACACCACAGGACATATTTTCTCGCTATGTGGGTTCACCACTTAGGTAACAATACATAAAGCTAACCCTTAATTGACGTTGACCCCTAGTTCGAGAGGGTCGGTTGACGGGACTTCTACCTCGCTTTTCATGAACCGAGTATTTCATCTTCCGATGTCAGCACCGAAGGGAGAGATGATTTCTCTCCCATTCCTAGTCACGCTTGGGCTGTTCGTTTTGTTTTGTACTAGTTGATCGGGTAAGTATTATTTATTATTACGAAGAATTTATCTTCTGGAGTATCCGAGAAGGAATTCCAACAACACGGAGTATTCTAGAGAGAAGAGATACTGAAATTGTATATCCAGCAAGATCGATCGATCTTGCACTACTGGACATTTTATATATCTGAAGAATGTGGTAAACCCCATGGAATCATACAATATAAATGACGTGAAAATTTGCGTCAATGTTATCAATAGACCAATTACCGCCGAAATGAAAAGTGTTTTATTATAGACTCAGGGAGACTGTAATAATATTTGACACAACTGATCAATTACAATTGGATTTTTTTCTTGTTTTGTTTTCTGTGCCGATTTAATTTTCCACAGTCATTTAGAGAATTTGCTACTAATAAAGTAGATATACTGTATTGACCAAAGATAGAAAAATCCTGTTGACAAAGCTTTCCATTGAACACACGTTATGGTCCGTCGTCTTCACCTCTAATTTCAATATATTATCGTTATTATTTTTCTCACCCAAGTGTTTTGTTTGTATTCAATTATTATTATTCATACGGTGATATTATTACATACTGTGATATTCGCTCTCTCAATTTACCAAAATCACGCAAATGGACAGCATTTAAATTCATATCACAGGAAATTCAGTCCACGTACATTGATACTCAACACTGAACATGAATATAAAATCAATACTGAGAACAATGGTTGTTAGGTACAGTAAAAATAGGTATAAATGTATGAAAACCTACAAAAACTAACATATAAATACACATACATACTAAAAACACAATTTATAAAATAAACTTCAGATCAGAATTGTTCATTGTTAAATTCATGCAAACTATAAGGCCTGCTAATTGAAAATTGTTCGACGTTTTTCTGGAATTATTTCATGTTCTGATTTGCTTCTTTGAGGCATTCAGGCAAATGGTTGTACATTTTGACACCATTATAAAATAAGTAATCCTTGATTAACGTGGAGGAAGGTAAAGGTAGTTTCAGATTATTTTTGTTACTCAGGCTGGTATTGATTTGAAACAATTGTCATACCTCAAGAAATGTTTTTAACAAGGCAAACAGTTTCTAAAATGAAGAGAACTACAACTGTTAATACACCTCTTTCTTTGAATACCTACTTGTATGAATCACGTGATTTCATCCAGAATATATTTCTGATTGTTCTTTTTTGTAAACTGAGTCAATTGAGCAGGAACTACATACCCCCAAAAGGGTATACCAGGTGCGACACTATTGGAGCACGATAGGCAGTTCTTGCTGTAGAACTCCCAAGTTCTCCGGAAATGACTATCATTGCATAGCACACCAAAGTGATCTTGATTATCAGGTTTTTATGTCATTCTCAAATTTCAAGCCTTTGTCAATATAGTGATCTAGAAACTTGGTGCAATCTTTATTTTCAATAGTTCCATTTGCCAAAGGCAAATCGTCGAGATTGCATTAAAAAAAAAACCTATTTTTTTTTGCTTATATGAGTGCTATAACATTTGAATCACACTAAGACTTATACCAGTTCATTGGTACGCTCTGTTCTATTGGTTACTCACATAATATGGATCCCTTATAATTCGTTTGCCTTCAGGATCGAAATCTCCTAAAAGTAGTATTTTTGCCTTACTATCAGCTGGGGCGTATTGTTTCAAATCTGCAATATTATCTTCGTCCATACCAAAGATGTAATCGAAATTGTTGAAATCCTCTTTTTTAATCTGAAAAAAGAATATATTATACATTACAAAAATATTATTTTTCTGCAACAATGATTGATATCTGGGATAAGTATTTATCAATTAGTTCATGGCTGACGAGACCGTGAATAGCCATGATGATCCTATGTGGCTCCTGGAGTTATTAATATAACCTACCCAGAACATGAACCTGATCACCATAGTAGTCGATACCATATACATCGAAAATCATTATTAGTTCATTTCCTTTTTCAAACAAATTGATTAATAGATCGCTATTTATATATACAAAATGAAATTTTCTGGTGGTTTCATTCACACATTTTTTCATTTCGATAGAAAAATTAGTTTCAATATTTTTGAAATGATGAAATTTTGGAATCCACGAATTTTTTCCCGTTATCAAGTATACATAGTATCGCTTGTTTTCACGGACGCTAAAAAAAAAGGAAACTGTATTCGGACAGACGCAGAAGGCTATCATTCATGGCTCACTGCACTTACTCAGGGAACATGATTCTTGGACACAATTCTCACTTACCCCACGGTGTGGGGTAAGTGATCATTGTAAGTGCTATTATTCGATCAAAATACATACAATGAGCGGTACACGAAATACTGGTAAAGCATTAGAATGATTATTAAATAATTCACAGAAGGAATGAATCCTTGTGCGTGGGTATGCAATTATAAAATGAAATACAAATATGTACACTTCTACATCAAGTTCATGCACGTAATGTTTGACTAAATTTTTGTATAGAACATACGAGTTGGACCTTTGAATATGAGGTGGTAAACTATTGAATACTGTCGGTACCAGAAACTCAAACGACTTTGAAAAAAGAGGTGTTATATACCGGTTTTTATTTCTCGTCGTATATATAAGTGTTATTGTGTTTAAAATATTTTTCCGTTAACCAGCTGTCGCACCCCTTAGAAGTCGAAACTTGTGCGAGCTGAGGACTTACGAGGTTTTACCTTTTAAGGTGTGATTCCTAACACGGGTTGGACGATAGCAAGTCAAAATCGATCGTTCAGCCTGCGGCTTGGACCACCGACTAACACGGCGGTCGATTTAGTGAGAGAACCACCGGTCACTCATTTCGTTGTATTGTTTAGGTAACAGAGATTTATAAATGAGTTGTCTAGCATTCAGAATACTCGATTTTTTATATAATGTTTCGGTTGCATATCTCGTGTTTTTATTAAACATTAATTTTAGGAATCTTCTTTGAATGACTTCAAGTGGACTTCCCAACCGCCATGCAATATGTTATGTGGCTTTGCACTAGGCAGTAGGCTATAATATAAAGTTTTTTATGGCTGAGGTCTAGTATGTCCTGAAAGAAGAGAAACTTATTTAATATACACCTTACTTTTCTTACGATGTAATCAACCTCGTGATTCCATCTTAGACGGGAGTCGATTATGACTCCAAGATATTTTAGGTGAGTTACAAACGTGATTTGCAGTTGGTTGTGGATTGTCAAGGAATTGAAATCTGGGAGGAAAGACGGCTAGCTTCAAATTGGCACAAAAACAATTTTTACAATATTAAATGTTAATTTTCTGAAATCAAACCAATATTTTATTACCTCCAGATCTTTTTCCGCTTTTTCTTTAGCTTCTTGCCAACTTCTTCCCCGTATAAAATATCGCAGTAACATCTGGGAAACTGATAATTTTATACAATACAAAACAAAATTGGGTCTAGTACTGTTCCTTGAGGCACTCCGCACTCTAATTGTTTCTTTTCTGTTGAATGTATTTTTCATTTTAACAACTTGAATTTTTTGCTTTAGGTAAGTTATGATTAACTTCAGGGCATTCCCTCTTATGCCACTGTTTTCTAAGGTAGATAACAAAATATTGTGACTTCCGTATCAAGTGACTTTGATAGGTCAATGAATACTCCTATAGAAGATGCGTTGGTCTCCTTGGCCTTGTAAATGTATTTAGTTAACTAAAGCATCCTGCGTACATTTCCCATCCTGAAATTCAAAGTGTGAACTTGATAGCGTATTATTCTTCTTGAAGAAGGAGTTTAACCTAATTTTCAGTAGTTTTTCAAAAATTTTACTGAAATTAGTAATTAGGGATATCGGTCGGAAGTTTACTGGTTCTATTAGATTACCTTTCTTATATATTGAAATGACTGTAGATGATTTAAGACAAGATGGGTAATGTCCAACTTCTACCATCCTATTGAATATAAATTTCATGGGTTTAGCAATAAATTCTGCCACTATTTTCATAGCTTCTGCTTTTACATTATCAGGCGCCTTTCCATTTCTCAGTTGCTTTATTAAGCTTATTTCTTCTAAGTGGTTAGTGGGAGAAAAAAATATTGAATTTTCACAAAATTTTTGTTTCGCTGTCCTTGTTATTTCTGGAGTTCCACAAGGTTCTGTGTTAGGTCCCATTCTTTTCTTATTATATATTAATGACCTCACCAAGCTTAATATTTCTGGGAAGTTCACATTATTTGCAGATGA
>WOGO01006615.1:0-11657 GCA_015342085.1 Leptinotarsa defecta | reverse complement strand
ATTTGGTTTTTACGTAAAATTGATCAAGGAATTCAAAAAAAAGACGGTTGTGGATATAAAGTCAGTGGCGTAAAAAATAAGGGGGGAAATATAAGCTATTACCCCGCTGGAACGCCACTGGCTACTGATACTGAAGCAAACATACCACTGGAGGAAGCACATTCTAGCTCGTAATCGATTTGCTGAGTTTCATTAATTTATTCCTTTTAGTCCGGGAGCTACGACGAAAAGGGTCTTTTTATTTTGCAACTTCAACGCCCTGTATTTCTGAAACGGCTCATTTCCGGACACACATGTCCTACCTCATTTTTCATCATTTTGCAAGAGGAATGACGTGGTATAAGTTTGTCCGTCGAATTCTGAAACACCCTGTATATACCAATCACACACACACAAGGCACATTGTATAACTTCCTTTTGTTTGGCATGACACTAGAATCAACCTCTTAGACCACTTCTTTCATGATTTTCATTATACTGTCTATTTTTGTTGCAAAAAATCGTCTCTAACATCAAAACACCGTAATTGACTCTGCAGGAAATTGCAGTATCCTGGCATCGATATACAACGGCAATGAGCCTAACAATATCCTGTGTATGGTTACAATGCCTTCTTTTATTATACTTAAAGTTTTTATTTTGATTTTTATGTGATTTTTGATAGTTTCTGCAAATATTTCATGAAAATCTTCAATGAAAAATATTGTTTCAGTATTGTATTTTAAAAATAAAATTAGTTTTCATTATAAAAAACATTTCTGACGTATTCATTTTTTAAGTAACAGATGAGTTGGTGATTCAGAAGCAGAATATACTTATCAGAACAAGAAAGCTCTTTTTTGGATATTGAAGGTGCATTCGATAATACTCGGATTTTGTCAAACAGATATCAGTAAGATAAGGGTTGCAGGTGAAAGGGTTACATGCTGAGAATGAAAATGGTATCCACCATCATTTTTGAACAAGAACCTTGTCTTTTATGCCAAAATGGATATGACGTAACATCATCCTAGTCCACATGAAATACTAGGAGATGCATGCATTACGCACTGAATATTAAAACAAGGTTTTAACAAAATTGACAAAAGTAGCATTCAACAAAAGAACCAAGATGAAGGGCTCAAAACATCTAAGTGAAGATATGAATATGTCGAGAAATATCAAATATCTGGGCAAGATACTAGGTTCTTGTTTAACCTGCAATCATGATCTGCAAAAAAAATTGCCCAGATAGCACTAATGCTTGTCAGACGCTCTTATGCCAGACTACCATAGCGGTTGAATGAAGATTAAACAAACGACCGCTATCAACATCCTGAGGAGGATAACAGATACAATGAGAACCCCATCAACAACAGTATTGGATACACTTTCGAATCGTTTTTCTTTCAATGAAAGTTGAGGCAAGAGAAGATTAATTTCGACTGTGAGATACGGGAATCACAAAGGATCGGACAAAACAGAAATTTCGAATTTTGTGGAGCAACGAACATCAAACATAATCTCGGACCACATGACAACGAAATACATAAACTACACGGTTGGAGTCATAAATCGCATGAGGAGAATATAATCGAGGAAAAATAATATAAAGATGGATCGAACACCGATCATAGAACAAAAAATGTAATTTACTATGCGGGAAGAAATTTACATTTTGAAAAAAATTTACATTTCCGCTACCTGGTCGGTCAGCACATGTCAATCATCCAGGTGTGTGAAATATTGTGATTAACAAAAAATGTTGATTTGAGGCCTTAACAAAATGAGGAAATCAATATTTTTACAGACAGCAAGGTTTCACTTAAGGCACTGATGAACCCAAAAGTGATATCAAGAATGATCTGATATTACCGTGATAATTGAGGAAACAAACGAATAAAAATGAATTGATTGTATACTTGGTACCAGGATAATATGAGCCCTGGATTAGCTCTAGGGCTACCAAAGTTTTCGATACTGAACAAGATCAGAAAGTGGGTTAAGGAGAAAGAGGATCTGAAAAGGTATATTTGAAAACATACATGGGAAAATAAAGACATACCCAACAGAAAAATTGCTTCAACAAACAGAAATTGCTTCAGAATAATTACACGGCTACTCACTAGACATTGTCAATTGAGGGGACACCTGAATGAAACAAAAGGTAAACAACTAATGGACAACAGAACTCAAGTCCAAAAAAATATGAAAAATATACAATAAGGGACCTGTACAAACTAGTATAAGGGGTAAGATTGTTGGATTGGGCATCAATAAAGAGATTGGTGAAAAAATCAAATAACCTATTAGGCAGGAGCTTTTCAGAATAGGAAAGTTAGCCGAATTTCAAATAGCTGCAAAAAACAAGTGATTCATGCTACTTGAAATAAGGGAGATTTTTCATTAGCCGAAGTAACCAAAAACTTACTCAAAGATAACCCACATTCACCCCATGACTATAATCATGAATACAACTCGAGAATGTATCCCAATGAATAATTTTTAAATTTTTTTGTACCAGCATCTTCATGCACGTTCTTTATTAACTTCATACCAAATATCAAATATGCTCAATTATACAAAACATTCATTTGGAGCTCAACAATTCAACAAACACAATATCCGACACCAGACTACTATATAATCGAAAATAATGAACAGAAATACCCTCCCAAAGATGACTCAATTTTGTAAATCAAGCCGAAAAAACAGCTATTGTTAACAAGTTTAACTTCGAAATGGAACACGGCCATCATATTATTAGATTCCATTCAACTTTGAATGTACCTCGAGCTTTTCGACTTACATTCGAACTCTTTTATAGAGTTTTTGGAAACAAACAAAAATGAGAGCCTGCTCTCCGGTTGAGCTGGTTACGATATTTACTTTGACGCCTCCGTTCTATGTCCCATCGAAACTTGTTTGGCATTCACTTTTATTTGTATGACCTTTTGTTGCTTCTCATACGATTTCTTTGTAGAAGTTGGTTCGAAAAAGAAGAGAAATAAAACGTTTTCAAACGTTTTTTGAACAGTGTAAAAATTCACTGAAAATATAATCTATAAGAGGTTTATTTATGAGAGGTCTCCCTTTCGTCCCTTCACCTCTCTCAGTTGATAGCACCACGGATTTTTGTTTTTTCTTCATCATGTGCCTCAGATCTTCCAGTTGAAACACATGAAAGGGAAACCCTAGTTTGGAGGAAAAAATAGTATCAGCGGCACAATTATTTCCTTATATACGGCGAATAAAATTTTTTTCAGTTTGACTATGAATTATTTTGTTCAAAATAAAAAAAAAGAACTTACAATCAATGTTTGAATGGAAATGTATGATGGAAAAAATAGACCTTGAATGTCATGAAACTATCAGAATGGAGACATGTGTCAACTAGAAGAAGCGGCAACTCTACGACAGAAAAAAAAATTGATATACTTATGTTATCAAACTCATGAAACTGAATCTGTTGAAATTATTATGTATCAGAGTATTCAAAGAAATAGACAGATCTCGGACACGTTTTCAATTATATTGACGGTTTTTATCAAAATATTTCTTTTAGCGTCCATACATTTCTTTCCTTTTCATAAAATCGAATTACATACTGATGAATTTTTATTGAATAACCGAATGAATAAAATAGTATTAGGGTTGAGTGGAAAAGCAATAGAGAAGCATTAACTGCTCACAAGTTGAACTTGTAAGGCTATAATCTGATGTCTTACTGTTTTTCAAACAACTAGTGGGTAATAATGAAAACTATTATAATAACTATCAATATTATTCACATAATAACTTTCTTCTTTTCTGAGAAGCGGAATTAGTTTTTTTACGAATTACGTTATTACGGTGTTTATGCACCGAACTCTACATCTCACTATTGATTTTTTTGCAATCAGTGGGAAGTGGAAATGGGTGTTTCAAGTGAAAAGGTTAGTTTTCTGTTTGGAATAAATATAATTCAGTCCAACAAAAACATTTAGAGACACTGGAATGGATGATTATTTATAAATTTAATTACCTGAAGCGTGATCTAGACAAATCCCATTTTTGGTCCACTTCCACGAAACGGCGTATATTATAGGGAAGAAAGTGAAAAATAAACGAATTGATTTTTTTTATGGTTAGGAACTGAAGTGAATGCAGTTTTCCACCGTAAAATTCCACAAGTTTTTGAATTTGAGCCTAATAAAGAAAATTGCTGGAGTGCACGCATCACTTTGGCCCCTAAATTTATAAGCAAAAAATGCATTTTTTGAAAAAATCAGATTTATGGTTTATGTTCTTTTTTGAATTGTTTTCCGGTAATGGAAGATGGTTATTTGCGGCGAAGAATAGTCTTTGTTTTGGTTGACACCTCTCCATCATTTGGAAAATTTTAGAAAAAAAATGTAAAGTGGATGGGTGCAGGAGAGTACTTCATGAGCTCTATAATAAATGAAGGGAATAGAGAAAAAATTCAATTATCAAGTCGCCGATATTGAAACCAATTGACATATTTTATCAAATAGATGAGTGTTACTGAGAATTCAACCAATCTAAGTTCCAAATGATAAAAAATGATACATATACTTTGTTGGACATTCCAAGTACCATAACCTCAATTGGTGAAGATCTCGCTGATGATTTGGATATTGATGCTCCTCAAAAGTATTTATGTATTCAATGAATAAATAAGCAGACAAAAGAACAGGATAAATTAAGAATTGTTACTTTCCATCTGTCATCAACAACGTTTAATTCAGGTTTGTTTTTTTTTGAGACTCTTTCGAAAAATCAAAAATCTTTCATTGTCAGAAGCATCTGATATTAATCAGATGCTTCTGGAAAAATTGAAAGGTGTATTAATTGAAATGAGGGATTAATTTCTGGAAAAAAATTCCCACACTTTTTAGTTTAAAGATTAGGAAATAGAAAGCCAAAACCGTTCAGTCTTGTATATTCCTTTGAAGTATCGTTATAAAAATAAAATGAAAATGAAATACATTTAATTGCCTAAGAGACCGACAATAATCAGTATCGGAGTCTTCCTTTGTTACAATAGAGAAATGTAATTCTAAAGGTATTCACTAAGTGAATACAGATAGAAAGTCCTTCAAATGTTGTTTGAAAATATTTATATAATCATAGTCACTAACGTATATCAGAAGAGCAATAAATAATCTCAGACCTAAACAGCTTGGCGGACAAAACGGTAGTTTTGTTTTTGCAAATGATATTGGCGGCAAGATGTCCTTTTTAGGAGACCAATAATACAACTCAGTACTATTTTTTACGAATCTGATATTTCCGGAGTGGAAGCATAATTTCCCCATGCACAGATACCATATCGCAGTCTCAAGTCGACCTGAGCAATGTATAAATTTATCTTTTGACCTATATTATATTGACAACAAAATACAATCTATAAGAAAAAAATTACGTGGCCTTGGCATGGGAGTTAATAGAAGTTTCCATCATAAAAAAGTTTGTTTGTTTTGAGAAATTGACGGAAAAAGATGAATTAGACATTCTCCAAGACCTGGTCGAAGAACATTGGAAAATAGATTGATTTCCTACTTCAAGACAGTCTCTATCCAGAGAAAACTTCAGGGCTCAATAGATCATAGTGACTAGGTCACTTTTAAACAGGAATGATTTGGAAAAATAATGATCATCATTTACCGAAAAGTAAGAAAAATATCCTAAGAAGACTCGCTCTTTCGGAAAGAATATTCCACAAGGATGTAGAATATGGTCGAATGTAATGCGGAAAGCTCGAGACATGATCAAGAAAAACTTGCATACGATGCGGAAGATGATATCAATGACGGAAAAATCTGGTATTTGCCGCACTTCGGAATCGAATGATATTTCTTTGAATGTTTTTTCTGCCGACAGGACCGGCTTTGAGCAATTCATATCAGACAATTCCCTTGAATTTTAGAATCGAAAGATACCAAACAGAAAAATGTTATTGAGGGTGAATATATAGAAAGAAGATAAATCGGCAAGCAAATTTTTTACAGAAATGCGAATGTATGGTGACCCTGAAATAAATGAAATGTATGTGGTATTTTTTGTTCGTTGAGTAGTCCATGTCTAGCCCAGGAGGCCAAGAACAGAAATGCCGAAGAATTATGAAAAGAACATCCTGAAGTGGCCAAAGTCATCATTATTGATCTTCGAATAGATGGTTATCTTGGGAAAGCAGATAGTGTTCAGGAGGCCAAAAAATGTATAGCAGACATCGTACATGTACATAATAATGGTGAATTCACTATATGGAAGAACACCGGCAAAACTCCAAAACAAGTATTTTAGAGAAAATCCCATTTGAAGATTTACGAAGTTTAATTGATTATTCACTTTCTATATAAATTCACATCACCAATATATTTCACTATATTCAAAATACATACTGAAAGGTAACGTTTGTATATAGTTTTTGTTTCTTCTAACCTATATATTTACCCAAAAAATTTCGATTTGTGACACTTAAACACAGCATACTATTATATGAATCAAATAGTTAGTGTTCGCACTTTTCATAAACCTTTAATATTATTACATAAAAAACTTATTATCTAAACTTACAAGTTATTGAAAAATCAAAATGATATTTTGAAATGATATTTTTATGTATTGTTCGCAATAATTCAGTCTTTTTAGCTTCTGTTATGCCTTGCTTGGCAGTATAGGCTTCATCCAGGCATAGCTTCTCATAGCCAAGTTCTGATGATTTCTGTAATATATCTCATCCATCTAAATGAAACATCTTCAATGTTCATTCAATAACTATATTTTCCAATTTTAAAATACCAAATCACAGAGCCCTGTCCAAGGACGTCACAGATAACTTCTTATACAAGTATTATAGTCCAGGCACATTCCTACTGACATTACACTCCTCCCTTTCTAATTTAGAACTTATGTGTTTATAACTATGGTACAAACCGCTCAGGCGGTTTCTGAAACGCTGGGGGCAATGGGATAATTCACTAGGAGAGATATGAGATAAACCAGTCTCTTGATCACTACTAGTTGAATTGAAATCATCATAATCCGATATTGACATCGTTGAATCTCTCTTTTGTGATTTTCCCACCACCGCTCCTGGTGCCTCACTGCTACCTAATTGAGAGCTCGATTTTTACACCTCTTGAGGCAAAACGATTTGTTCCTTACTGATTTCAACTTCTCCTATATTCACATAGCTGTCATGAACAAAGAGAATCTGGTTTATGTGACGTTTCCATTCCAAATTGGTATTGCGTATTCTTGATTTAACAATATTTTTTCCTAATCTACGAATTACAATTCCCGATGTCCACTCTGGTTTAACCCTTCTATAATATTTCACAAGCACCTTTTGTCCTATTTCAAGACGATCCCGTATCACCCGAAAACGACTGTGGATACTAACAATCGAAACGTTGTGACATTGGTTTGAAATCTTTTTTTAATTTTTTGTTAATAATATTTTTATTTTTTCAATTTTTTCAACTTTTGATAATATTTCAATGTTTATTTGTTTGATTGTTGTTGTATGTTATTTCTTCGTAATTTCAGTTTTTTGTTTAAAAAAATTGTTATTTTCGGTTAATCTGTTTTGTTTTTTCCAGGGTTATCAAATCAATTTATATTATACTAGACAATGGAAGTCCGTACTGATGAAATACACCACGAAATATTGTCAACCACCTCCAAACAAAGGTCCTTCTCTGTTAAATAGGTTTCATATTGTACTGAAAGAATTTCCTTTTCTTCAGTAGGTGCATTCTGAAAGCTCGCACTGATTCTTCTTCGTAGTGAAAAATGCTAGATTAAATTCTTGGTTTGAAATTGTATAATACATGAGGTAATTATCATACTCCAAATTTTCTTCTTCGCACATCTTTTTATAATCTCTATAAAGGTCGCTTATTGTATTATCTCCTTGGATGTATTGTTTAGAGGTTCGGGCCAGGCAATAATGACTCTCAATCTTCGGGATTGAGCTTATATGTTTTTTGATGTTTTCTCTTATTGCTGTTGATAACTTTGCATGATTACTATGTTTTCCCCTAAAATCAAAGGAAATAACTTCTCTTTGAGCAGACATCCTCTTTTCTTCAACAGTTCGAACCATTCGTCCACTTATTCCTGAAGTTGCAGTAAAAAACTGTTTGCAAACTCTTGCCTTTTCATCCTTATGGTCAAAACAAAAAGCTGTATTAAGACGACGGCGACTATCTTCCTTCTGATATCGGTACCTTGACTGGACTGTTGTCACGTTAGCAGCGATGAAATCGCGTTGCCTTCATAGGTCTGCCATTTTCCAATATTCCTGAAAAATATTTTATCTATCTTATTCAGAAATTTTTTTCGAACATCTGAGCCGACACTTTTCTTCAAAAGGCGGCAACAATTTTCGAGCTTCTCTCATTACTAGAGTCCTTTCAATTATTGTTCCATCGTCTTTTTGTATTGCTTCAATTTTTTTGCAATTTCTGAACATTTCTATTTTTATTTTCTAGTTTTATTGTATGCATCACAAGGAAATCAAACTTTTCTTTTGGAGCTTCCTGATGATTCACGAAAAAATTCAACGTAATTAGGGTCAGCATCTGTATCGTCAGAATCAAATTCATATAAACGGGTTTTTTTTATTATTGTTTAAAGAAATGGTGTTACTAGCAAGGTTTTCATTTGAATCACCACAACCAGTCACGATGGGAGTGCACTGGAAAGTCTCAGCACTGTCATCATTTTTTGGAACAGCTGCAACAAAGAAAATTAATTTTAATTATTAGAAATACACTGAACTGTACTAAGTATCAAAAATGAATATCATCCAAAACCAACCTCCAGAGAGGAAATCACGCCGTGCATCTTGTTCGGCAGTATAGAACTTTTCATTTGCGACGCTGCTATCACACTCGATGGAAGTGCAATTAAATTTCTTGGTGTCGTCACTGCGCATAAAAACAGCTAAAACAAAGAAAATCAGAGTTGACATTATATATCGAACTTGCTAAGTATACTAGAGCAATATTATTCGCAACCTACTTTCAGAAAGGTCACTGTACTCTGCATCTTTTTCAGCAGATGCGCATGTAGTGAAATTGTCATCATTCTGCTCAGTAATAGATTCACATAATGCAAGTGCGTTGGAAATCCTCTGAGTCCTCACAGTGCATCGGAACAGCTGGGAAAAAACATGGGTCTTTAACGAGAACTGTATTAAACTGTATTGAATATACTAAATCAATTATTATTATACACCACCAACCTTGAGAGATGACACGATGCGGTGTATCTTCTACTGTATTGTTTGAACGTAGAAGCTGCCAAACTTGAGCATTTTTTTTGTTCAATGTATTTCGCAGCTAATTTCAAAATAAGTCCACTTTTCGAACTCTACCATATTGTGGCAATTAAAACAAATTCATCATTTCATTTATTAATTTCTGTTCAAGAGTCGCTCAAGTCAAAATATTGCACTACGTGCACAAAATTCATCAACAACTTTCGGAAAAAGTGGCACAACTTAAAATAAAATGGAAAAGGAAATAGTATCTAATCTCATTTTGTAAAGAAAACTGTCACATTTTAAAATAATATGTTATTCATCATATAAATGTAAGGTGGGTACTTACTTTTTTATATGGAACATTGGCGTAATCCAGAATGTGACGTTATTCTTCAAAAAGATTTAACGAACACGTGAAATGTGTCACTGTTTTAGTAAAATCGACGTAATCACCGTTGCCCCAAATTCTAGAGTACGTTTTGTTAATACAACACTGACATAACTGCTCTTTACCGGGCCTCTATGCGAATTGATTTTGTGAGACTATTCCACATAAAAAAAATACCACACTTCCAGTTTGATTATGACTTAGGCGAACAATCGCAATTTTTTGAGTTAGGCCGGTGCTCTTCCAAGGTAGCGATATGTAATAATTTGATTTCCAATAACATGATTTCATTTCGAAACATAGATGACTTACTATTGGCCAATGTTTACAAAAATTGTGACAGAAATTTAAATTCTACAGAGAAAAAAATGTTGTGTATATGGTGGTGGCAAAAATTATTCATATATAGCTGGGATATATAGATTCATGAGTAGTTCAATCACAATGGAAAATAGTTTTGGATGTAACGTATACCTCAAGCTATTCGAAGTTGCTGGGCAAACTGCCAAAAGTGTAAGAACAGGAAATCTTTGCCGACATCTCCGATCACGGGACAGCTTTCAAAATTTAAAATTGAACGTACAGCGAGACCTTTAATGAAAATCGGAGGTGATTATTTTGGACTTCTTTCAGTTTCGGTCAAGAAAAGTCACGGAAAGCGATACAAGGTGATGGTAGATGGTTTTATTCACGTTTTTCGACAATATAGTAGTAGCCGAGATTTTTCTCAAGAGATATACAGTGACACATGAGGGGTTTTAAAAGAAGTGATGAAGAAAAAGATTTGGACATATTTGACCAAGATAAAATGATTTTTCAACCTGCCATTAGCTAATTTCATACGTGGATCATGGAAGAGTTTAATGAAATATATGAAGAAGAATGTGTCGTAAGTTCCTACAACAATATATCTTCAGGAATATGTTTGAACTCGAGACCACTCACCCAAAATAGGGGATATCGTCTTATTTTATGATATCAATAGTCCGCGAAACATTTGGCTGAATGGAAGAATCGTAAATGTTTACCCTGAGAAGGATGGCAAAATCAAAGTAGCTGATATTGTTACTGCTTCTGAAACAACATTCAAGCGATTAATATCTAAACTTTGTATTATTGATATATTCAAAGAGAAGTCTTGTGAGAATAATCAGATTTGAAGTTATTCAAATCAATTACTGCGAAATAGGATGTTCAGTGAATGTGTTCAATATTATTTGTTTTGAGTATTGAAAAATGGTAAATGAAACTTTTTTTAAATGAATTGATGGATGTAGCCGTTACTACCTGGTAGGAGATATCAATGAAGAAAAGAGAATTGAAACTTTCTATGTTTTTTACCACTTTTATTTGTAACAAACGTTATTGAAGTTTTGTTCTATAAGGACATCAAATGTACATTATACATTAAATATACATTATACATTAAATGTATAAGTTTGAAAACGTCCTTATAGGACAAAACTGTAGTAACGTTACTTACAAATAAAAGTGGTAATAAACATAGAATGTTTCAATTCTCTTTCCTTCATCGAAACTTTCTTTGTTATTATAGTCCAGTTCACATGTACTTTTTTTTGTAACATTTTTCAGCCCTGTCCAAAAATTACGACCAAGGGGTCATTCAATTCGTATTTGTGCCTAGAAGGTTTAAGGAAAGGTCCGAAAACGCGCCGATAAAAATTACAAAAATTATAAACAATTAAGTGAAAAAAAATGGGGCTTAAGTTTTTTCTCAGTATCTCGGAAAATTGTCAAAATTTTGGAAATTTCAAAAAAGATTTGAAAAGATCCATGAACCTGCGTAAAAAAGTCCCGAATCCCGAAACTTCATCTCGATTATTTATAGTTTCTACAGAGCCCTGAAAATAGAGCCAAAAACGAGTAGTCTGGCTTCCGCGCGCCATTCGTCACTCTGACATAAAAACAAAAAAAAATATTTAAACATATCAAATGTAAATATTGAGGAATGAAAGAATTCATGTGATGTTGGGATACATCAATAAATAATAA
>WOGO01006613.1:0-11659 GCA_015342085.1 Leptinotarsa defecta | reverse complement strand
TATATCAAAGAAATTGTTAAAAAATGTAGGGCATAACAATTGTGAAGGCAAGGGCGGCCAAACCTGTACAGCCTACACCTTGAAAATTTGTGAATCCGTCACTGAAAAAGTGTGTTGTGTTTTAAGTAGTAACAAGAAAAACTAGAATCGGACAGTACATTACCAATACATATACAGGATGATGTAAATAATCTGCCGATATATCACACAAGCACCCACATTTTTTGGATCAAGATGGAGAAATAGAAAGCCAAAACCTTTCTTTCCTGAAATTAATGATCACGACAAGTTACTGATGAAAAACAATTACCTACTCCTATATTAAGATCTTTTGAATTTTTCATGATGTGAGAAATGAAAGAAACCGAAAAAAGGTAGATAAAAATGAATTGATTGATGTAGCCGTTACTACGTGATAGGAAATCATTATGATACATAAAAGTGGTAAAATAATAAAACTGGTGACAACATATAAAGTTTCAATTTTCTTTTCTGTGTATCACACGTTTTCCACTAATACCCTGAAAAACGAACTGTAACAAAGTGTATGTTCTTCCATGCGCAAACTAATTTATATTTTCGGATAGGTAAAAAATTATATAGATTATTTTCACTTCAGCGTGCTATAACTTGAAGAACGATATTGGCTGAAATTGCCACCGACTCAAAGGCGACATGATAAAGTTGGTGTCAAAAAGATAATAGAACAGTTGAACGTCTTTGTTGGGATCAAATGAGTGTTCTTAAATCAAACTCCAATATGGCGGTTAGTGTACGCTGCTAATCGACCGGAAACTTAAGATTAGAGACTGCTCTTCCGTTTTATATGCTCTGTCCTTTGCCAACCCCATTCGATATCACACATGCTTCGAATGTGTACCTTACAGCGTGACATTTTGTATTTTTTGTGGGAGACGTTACCTCTTACTGAAGGCCTCGGATATCATTTTTCACTTCTTTTGGGATATTGAATGGAATCGGTAGTGTCATTCCTTTGAACACTTTGAACAAGAACGTAATCTATTCCGGATTTCAGGATATCAAAATTGAAAATCATTTATTCACGAACAAAAAAACAACCTGCTATCTGCTGAAACACAGTGATGTATATTCATAAACGGCGAGGTAGGGATAGATACACAAGTGATTCTGGATGCTAGAAAGACAGATAGATCTTTATTTGACTACTTCATGATAAAAATATATTTGTAGCAGGTCAATTACTGTATGAATGTTTCATCACTTGTATTTGTAACTAACATTTTCAAACTAATACAATAACTCTGCCTACTGTCTTAAGGTTTTTTGTCTTCAAAAGAAGGCAGTGAGAATCCTTTCTTTTACCTAAGAACAAAACAAAAGCACTACAGGAAAATCCCTAAAGCGCTCTAAGAGAGGTCCTGTACGAAAGTAGTGATTCACATTAGATTTGAATCGCTGAAGATTGAATCTATTTGGAAAAACCTTCTCAGGAAGTTTATTCCACATAAACGCAGTTCTCCAAATGAAAAAGTTCTTTCTTAAACAGAGGAGTTCGAAGTGTACTAAGTTGAACCTAAAAACGATGAGCAGCCGCAGTCCATCACGTATTTATGATATTTTCCTCTCTTGGTGGAATCAAATCTGCCAAGTCACTTCAACACTTCCCGTGAAAGTATCGGTAAAATGCTCATTGTCAGACTTGGTTTATGAAATACAGGATATCAACCTCATTCTGTATTAACATTCAGAAAACTGCAGTTAAAATCCACAAGAATATCATTAAGTTTTTCGACCAATAGTGCATTTAACAATCATGCTACAAGGAGAAATTGAGACCTCCCAATCTAAAACTCTCTGTGTCTCAACTGATTTTACTGAATATTACTTGAACATGAGTGCAGAAACTATTCAATTTGCAGATCTGATATAAAATACATACAATTAAAAAAACAATGGTAGCTAATTGAATCTTGAAAATGTTGACAATTAAAATAATGAAACTCATAAAAGTTGCAACACTAAAAGTTTGAGGTGAGTATTTTACATGGTAAGGAATTCCTCAACGGAATGAATTTTCTATATATTTTTTGAATATGTTATCTAGAAAATTCATTTCCAATGGCAATTTGTTTTGAATCTCAACACTCAGTGAATTCAGATGAGATACAGAGAGTCTTAGGTTGAGAGGTCTCAATTTCCCAAAAGATCTTGTGTCATGATTGCGAAATGCACCATTGGTGGAAAAAAATCATGATATTATTGTGAATATCCACTGCAGTTTGATGAATGTGAATACAGGGTAAGGGTAATATCCTGTATTTCATGAACCAAGTCTAACAATGAGCACGAAAGTCAGCAACACAAAGAATAATCACTACCTTCTTTTGAAGACAGAAAACCTTGTGAGACTGGAGAGAGTTACTCCATAAGACTGAGCCATAGCTCAGATCTGAATGAGAAGTTGAATGATAGGATGATGGTAGAACAGCAGGGCTAAGAATATTTTTCAGTCGCCGCAATAAAAATATTTGAGAAACAAACTTTCTATATAACTGGTCCAGTTCAACCGGTCATCAATAATAATGCCTGGAAAATTTACCAAACTACCCGATACATAATTAGAAAAACAAAGATTTTGCGTCTCAATTCGATTCAAGTCTTGGTAATTTGTTATAAACCAAGTATTTGCTTCAGCTTCAGATTGTTCACTGACCTGACTGAAAACTCGAAGATTTGAATTATATTGTAACAGTATCGTATCATCGGCGAAGCAAACACATTCGTTAGGGCCATGAAAGAAATTCATTGAGATAAATTATGAATAGAAGTGGGCCCAGCGCACTACTCTGGAGAACTCCATGACTCATATTCTGAAAGTTCAATGATGGATTATTTGGTGAATACAGACTGATATCTGTTGTCTATAGAAATGAACTTTAAACGTTCAAGCCAGTCTCGGATATACCTACACAGTAGGTTGAATGGACTGATGCCTATAAGAAAACAACTACTTCCCTGGCTAATGCCACAACGTGCGTTGGATTATATCCGACAGGCGTCAGTGCAGGAAACTTCTCAGAAAATTTCCTGCTTATGCAATTGGCAATACAAGTGCATTTTTTAGATTTGTTTACTGCCAGTCTTCAAGCATAGCCCACTGACTGATAAGAAAGTTCTTCCTTATTCAGAGGAATCAGGCAAATTTCAGATATGCAGTTGGATGGAGTGGCATTTTGTTGTTCGCTTCAACTTAGAAAGAGGAATGAAATGCTCTGAAAGAATTCCGATTTTCCATTATGCAATATCATTGATCGATAATGCCCACTATCTGGCACTGACGAGTGGCTAATGAGCCCGAAACCGGTCTGAAAGTGTGCCCGTTCCAAAATTGAAGGTCGACTCTTTCAGTTGTATTGCCATTTGCATATGCAGGAAATTTTCTGTGAAGATTCATGTACTGACGCCTGTCGGATATAATCCAAAACCCTTTGTGGTATCAGCCAGGGGAGTAGTTGTTTTCTGATAGGCGTCAGTCCATTGAACCTACTATAAAGGTATATCCGAGACTGACTTAAACGTTCATAGTTCATTTCTTTAGATTTGTTTACTGCCAATCTTCAAGTATAGCCCACTGACTAGTAAGAAAATGATATCTGTTGTGTAAGAATGATTCAAAGGATTTCAGAGGTATTTCCCGGATCCCAAGAAAGTTCATTTTACCCAAAAGTTTTTCGTGAGATAGATAGAAAGGTTGAAAGATCATACAGAGTAATTTATGTCTTTTGTCTTTTTTCAAACCCCTCAACTACATGCATAATTACATTTCGGATTGCTTGCATGAAATATACCTTGTTTACTAAAAAATTAATAAGGCGTTTTTTCAAAATTATTTCTATGTTTTTTTAAAATAAATATGATAGAAATGGGTCAAAGATACCTTTCAAAAATTTGAATGACTTCTTGTTGAATACTATTGTTCATGTTTCTCTGATTTTTTTGCTGTTTAGACAGTGTTCATCAAAACAGGCAGAATTATTCAATTCATTTACGATAGCAACAACTTTAGCGGATAACACCGGTGCCAGAAAAACTAGTTGGGTAATTTAGGCAATTCAGCAAGGAAATTAATGGCCGAATGGTTGGTAATGGATGAAGTGTTGATGACATTTTCAGCAACCCTGAAAAAAATTCATTAAATTCATCCGGACTGTGTTTAGATTTATCCTTTGTTTTTTTTTAATCCCAACTAATTAATCTTGAGCTATCTTTTTGAATATTCACCAAGTTTCAAAGAAAATGATCATATGCCTCATTTTTTGCGGTCGTCAGCGCTTTTCTGTAAAAAGTTTTGTAAGATTTATATGCGGGTCTGTCTTGAGAGTCGTTTGTCACATCGCATTTTTTTATTGAAAGTAATACTGACTGTTATTGAAGTGAAGAATCTTCACAGAAAATTTCCTGCATATGCAATTGGCAATACAACTGAAAGAGTCGACCTTCAATTTTGGAACGCGCACACTTGCATACCGGTTTCGAGCTCATTAGCCACTCGTCAGTGCAAGATAGTGGGCATCATCGATCAATGATATTCCATAATTGAAAATCGGAATTCTTTCAGAGTATTTCATTCCTCTTCCTAAGTTGGAGCGAACAACAAAATGCTACTCCATCTAGTGGACGAGGTTCTAACCAACTGCATATCTGAAATTTGCCCGATTCCTCTGAATAAGGAAGAAGAACTTTCTTATCAGTCATTGTGCTATGCTTGAAGACTGGCAGTAAACAAATCTAAAGAAATAGTGACTGTTATTGAAGTAATTTACTGGAAGAAGGTTCTGATTCTGTTTTCAACAGAATGTATCTAAATATTTGTAAGGAAATCTGGGAGAAAATTACAATCGTTCATTTGTGGTGAATTGAAGACACTCCACTGAACCTTTAACAATGACTCAACCAGTTTCATTAATCTTTCTCATATATTTTTAAAGAGGAAATCAACAAATGTATTGGTGACAATGACCTGTATACGATGGTCTGACAGACAGAGATCAACAATATCGGCTACATTCAAAATATTTTCTATTCACATGAGAAAGCTAATGTATAGCGAAACACGTGTCGCGGTTTTTGTAAAACCCTTTATGGTGAAAATCATACAATAAACTGTATTAATTAGTTTTTTAATGTGGATTTTCATAAAGTATCGGCCAGTTCTATTCAATTATTTCTTAACATGCCATTGAAACATAAGCGTAGCAGACATTTATCAATCTAAGGAAAAAGATCTAGAATGAATTATGTTTCAATTACGTTTAATCGAAATATCACAAAAAAAAGGATCTCAGTTATTAGTCCTCAGTTTCATTTGAAATGCAATCTACGGAGTCAAAATCAGTGACGAGTGTTTCTACATTAACTATGTATGGATTTTCCATCACATATTTCAAAGTATCGATATAACTCTGGAAAAGATGATTCACTAAAAATGCTAAGCCAATGAAGGTATGCATTCGGATTCTCCGTACGCTAGTGTCAACATCATGGGATTTTCTATAAAATTTCAAAACAGGTCATCTGGCCATTCTTTTTTGTTTGCATCAAAATGGATGCAACCTTGAACACTTGCAACAAAATGGGCGCATTCTTGAACATTCGTCGGATTAAGATCTGAATTAATGAGCCATATTACTTCTTCTGCTTGTAAATTCATTGTAATATTGATTTGTTTCTAACAATGCCAGTTTTCAAATTTGATTCCAAACGTCATGCAGATAATTCGAGCTGGTGAATGAATTGTTCTGAAACACAACACATATTTCATCTCCAGGTATTAGGTAACAAAGGAATCTCGTTAATACCTTAGGAGTACCTTAGGAGGAGACCATGCATCAGCTTATCCTGTATTTCCGGAGTAAAATAATCTCTTCAATGTAGATTTTTTGCAGAACGAGCTCCAACTTCGTGACATATATCTCGCCATCCCGTTCAGTGTTGAAAATCAAGCCTAGTGCATTAACCATTCAGGAAGATTTTTGGACAAGAAATGCTTGAATTACCTTGTCGAGGACCTTGTTGAACAAAGGAAGGAAAAAGACGACACTGCAAAATGAAAAGTTCACACTCTGTCTGCTTCCAGGAAAGATTAATCATTTTTTGGGTCTCCACTTTGAGTCGGTTCAGCTTTTTTTAAGTCTTCCGGTGAAAATTACAAATATCTGTAGTAGATAGCAACTTTATTCTTTTCAAGGTTTGAGTAAGGTTGTTCCATTCCAGGATGAGGATGATACAGGATGTTTCGGTGTATGAGCTTGACATCTCTTAGTATTCCTCTCAACAACCCATCATGAGATGGATATTTTGCACATGAATATTTTTATGATCTTTTTCACTAAATCAGTAGAATATCTCATCAGAATCCATGTCTACTCTGATCTACAAATTTAAACTTTGAAGAAGAAAAGGTGTGCCAATTCGTCAGTCAATGTTTTTTTCCATATTGAGCTCGAATATGGTGGATGAATGTGGGAGCTCTCTTGAAATCCTAGTGGTAACATTCACATAATTGAAAAACAAACAAGACGGTTAACTTTAAATGTTAAACGATTAAGGGCTTCCTCTTGTTTAAACACCCTTTGTCGAGGGGTGAATACCACTCACCACCCTGAGTATAGTGTTACAAACGCCACCGATAATGCTGCGTTTTAGGTTAGGGTTAAAATCATCGTCGTTTAAGAGGATATGGATCAGAAGTTAGATGAAAATACTATATATAATTGGAAAATAACTTATAGCAAATTTCAGTTTGAGTTGATAATTTTCAACGAGGGAATGAATCAAGTCAATCATGGAACTAATGAAACAATTATAGAAGAATGAGTTGTCAAGAATCAGAGGAATGTTTACCAATGCGTTTAATTGGCGCTAGTAGGCCATATCCCTTCAAGGTATGTTCACTTCAAAATAGGATTTTTGAAACATATTTACATTCTCAGGGGATGTTTGAATATTTATCTACCATTCAGGTGAACTAATAATATTAAAATATTTAATTCGGAACAAATATTTATCCTTCGAAGACTTTCGAAAAACCGAAAGGAAGATACAGATTAGTCAGATGTACAGAAAATACATTACGGGATGTCTCCTATTGCGAATAGAATGTACAAATTGATATTCGCCTCAGAAGGTAGTTTCACAGAAGTTTTTTTAACAATGGATCTAGAAAAAATGCATAGTCATGATAGCAAAAAAAACTGAATAAAATGCTTTTATTGAATTTTGATTATTCTCCTCATTAACACTGAATTGAAATAAGGTCAGTGACATGAATATACTTTTTTTTCATTTCGATTCCCAGGAAATACTTACTAACAAAAAAAATTCAGGAGGCGAGAACGTACATTGAATTCATTGGAAATACTGTGAGGTATAATAATTCAAATCTGAATAGAATGTAAGTGAGTATTGGTGGAAAATATTCAGAATAGAATAATAAAGGTTTCAGAAGTTATTTAATATATTACATTATTTACTTATATGAACTTATAAATTTGGTATATAGGATGCGTCAACAAGATTTCCTCGGTACATTGCCATCAGGAAAAACAATTTTTCGAATTGCCTAATATTTTTTCTCAGTGATATCGATAAATACTATGTTTCAAAATTATTTTCTCGTATACTGGGTGATTCAGCCGAGCGTGGCCAACCAAAGTTTCATTTTTTTGAATGGAACACCCAGAATATGAATATGTCATTCGAATCCATATTTTTTTAGGTCTCTAAGAAATTTTTGTTTTGTAATTTCCATTGCAGCATTGCCAAGTTATTCCAGAAAAACCTATTTTGTAGATAATATTTTGTTAATTCACCACCCGCATGTCTACAGCAATTAAGCAGATTTTCTTTAGATGCTAGCTAACATCACTATGATAATTTCGAGAATCTCAACTTTCGAAAACAATATATAAGGTGCTTGGTAAAACAGGTCAAGTTTTATTCATTTTCAAACAGTGGGTGTTCCATTTTCAAATGGAACACATTTCATATTGACATTTCATATCAATATTCTTGTTTATTATTTCACTTGAGGAAGTTAATTGACTTCATTCAAAAATTAAACACGATTCAGTAATTTGAAAATATTCAATTGATGTTCTAAAATTTGTTGTACTCTACTTGCCTTGCCTTGGAGTACAAACTGCTGTGGAAGACAAAGGACGAATCTCGTTCGGCAGTCAATGTCGAAGCTCAGCTTTGCCACTAATCGCTTTGGGTAGCCTCATTAATCTTTGATATTCGTGGATTGAGTTTTCTGTTGTCGATTGGCAATAGGAGAATGCGAAGTGAGTGGTAAGTACTGATCAAAGCAGTTAGTCAGGGAGCATACATATATTCTTGTACATTTCAGGTATGGTTTTCTATGGAACGGAAGATTTCCATGATTATGATGTTAAATGAATAAAATCAACTCGTAACTGAATTACATTGTTAACATCCTCTGAAAAAAGATCTTGAAAGGGTAAGGTAGTGTTTTAAAAGGTCACGTAGGAGCAGTTTTGATCTAGTGCTAAATTGAAACGTAACACTGTCATCCCCATTGTTGAAGTATTCGTAAGGGAAAATGTTTTTACTTGCACCCACTGATGTTCTGAAATTCAGTATACTGATAAGTATTATTGAACAACACATTTTGATAAGTGGGGTCTTTTGTATTGACATTCCATCGTCAATAAAGACAGCTTTCTTCAAAAATCGCTTGATCAAAATCATTATAGCATTTTTAACAACTTTTAATGAAAAAATTTAGAAAGTTGAAAAATACCATTTTCTATTTTTCTATTAAAACGTACAAAATCTATGTATATTTCGTTTTCTGTACGTCTTCATTCCGAATGGAATTTGAAAAAAAAATTATACTACATAATCTTGAATATATACAGGGTTTATTTAAAATTATTGACTTGGATCCGCTTTCAGTAAAAGCAGAAGAGATATCGAATATTAAAAAGTGAAATGCAATTAGAAAACAGTTAATGTACCGTTAAGTTGCACATTTTGTTACAGATATATTTCACTGGCATTTTATTCTCGAACTTATCGCTTCCAGTATTTCAACTCTATTTTGAATAAAAGACTACTCCCAATCTTGGGGTGGGAGGGCATTTCCATTGCTTCGAGCTCTTTTCCTGTTTGCCCCCTCCCTCAGTCGCCTCCTCAAGACGAGTGACTGTGAGTGTTATGCCCTCATAAGCAAAGCCACTCTATTCCAACGACGTTTCCAAAGAGCAGAAAATGAAATTGCCAGAATATTGGATTACCAAAATTTAAATATAAAGTGGAACTCGTAATAAAATGGCGAACTTGCCAATTCAAATGGAGGCAATCTAATGCATTTTCGCCGGGCTTACGACTCGTATCATCCAATAAACTTTATCGCGCTCCGTATTAACTTCTCCACTCCGCGCTTTTTCACTCTGTGTTTTATATTTTATGAGAAGTAATATTCACTTAGATTTCAGTACCGAATGAAGAACTCTGGTGAATTATATCTCTTTCGTTATCTCATACAGGGTTGCTTATTCATTCAATAACTTTCTATGCTTACAGATATCTGATAATAATAATAAAATTATGATTTTAGATGCATGGGAACTTGGAGAATTGAGGGAGTCTTCATAGGATTTCTTCATCTTTCTCCACCTATTTATCTTCCGAGTGAAGTTTTTGTTTACAGGTAATTTAGTCTTTTTTATTTGCCATTTTTCAATTGGAAACAATTTTCTGGAACCTGAAAATCGATTCGAAATTCATAGTTAACTTTGCTGTTGAAGTCTGTTAGATCTAGGTATTTCTGATAAGGTTGTAACTGAAAATGTGCCTAGAGCGTGGTTGAACCAAAAAACCATGGGTCGTTTACTTTACTAACAGTTGGATTGCTCTTAAGCGATCAGCAAGATTATTTCCGGAAGCAAAGATCATCATGCGACCATGTGTTACCTACATTTCAGGCAATGCCTTAGAAACATGGAAAATCTTGAGCTGTTGCGCTTGATATTTCCAAGGACCTTTGACCGTGTCTGACATGAGAGTTAGTTGATTGAACTTCGACATCTTGATTTGTCAAGATCGTCTTTGAACATTGCTTTTCAGCTTTCTCAAAGACCTGTTAGCTTTATCATTATCGAAGGTTTTCTAGAAGGATCCATATTGTCTGTAATCCCTTTTTCTATTTTATATCAACGATCTATTGGAAAAGTTCGCAAATACCAATTTCGGGCGGAAACGAGTGGTTTTATATCTCATTGAAAATCTGTACAAAATTTCAGCTTGTGCTTCAAAAACTAGGTGGAATTTAATATTATGAAAACCCAAACATCAGTTTGTTCTGAGAAGGCGGATGCAGTGGAATTCCGCTTGTTGCGTCTACCAATTTGTTGGGCATATTCACTTTACCAGTATAGTAAAGTTATCTTCTCAGAAACTTGGAACTTTATTTTGAACCAGAAAGTTGCACACTTAGTAATTTCTTATGCTTCATAAACCTCAAATTAAATCTGCTGTCGAATATTGTTCAATTATATGGAATTCCACCCTAATCATACCCTGAGAGTGTAAAATCCATTCAGAAAAGAATAATTCGTCTGATTTGAGATTCAAATATTACAAGCAACCTTGCCTGGAACATCGAAAGAAGGTTGGGAACTTGTCTTTCGAAAGAGATGAGATACGAGTGACCCGTACCAAATCTAAAGATATTATACAAAAGCTGCAATTCTCTCAGTGGCGACCTTTTGGGAAGTCAGAATCGACTATTAGAAACTACTGGAGAAAACACAAAACAAAATCGGGCTTCGAGGGAAAATAACAAAAAAATTCATATTGAAACAAATGAACTCAAGGATGCCTACAGAATGACTTTAACAATCTGACATCTATTCCGTATTTCAAATTCTTTATATTCTTCTTTTGAAAGGTAATGTGAACTTGTCAATAAGAAACAAAAATTGCATGGACCCAAGAAGGAAAATCGAAAATTTCAAGCGACATTAACTGACCTACAGTTATTCACGAAACGTCGTCTTAGGTTTTGAAGTATTTCTAGTCACACTTAGTACATTTCCGTACATGCTTGAGGAAGCTATTGTATAGCGAAACACGTGTCGCGGTTTTTGTAAAACCCTTCATAGTGAAAATCATCCAACACAGTATTAATTAGTTTTTTAATATGAATTTTCATCAAATATCGGCCAGTTCTATTCAATTACATGAGACTTTTGATATCATGATATGAAATCTAGAAAGGTTAATGCAATCAAGCTGCTGGAAAATAATTCCATGAAAATCAAAAAATAAATAGATAAGTACTCTTTGATCATTCCCATATTGATTTCAATGTAAGAGCCACCGGTAGACAGCTGTTTCAGCCTAATGGGCATCGTCAGTACCGGGCAGGCGTTCCTCGATTGAAAACAAAATGAGAAAAACTAAGAAAATACTTGATAAAAATAACTGCGTAAACGCGAGCGAAACATAAGTGGAACCACCTATTGGTGTGACAGCCAAGTCAACTTGCCAAGTTTTTATGTCAGTATTGGTGGTTTGACCAATCAACTGACAACTGCGGTAGCAGAAATTTGGGAAGCTAACCTGAAATGCCATCGGAAAACGAATCCAC
>WOGO01006612.1:0-11659 GCA_015342085.1 Leptinotarsa defecta | reverse complement strand
TATACGGCAGAGAATAATAAATATTTGTAGAGATATTGACGTTACTGTGTTCGAAAATATTCGGCGTGAAATATCGGATAGGCTGTTCATATGTCAAGAAGTTCCAGACAAACATTTCGATCATCTTCTGAACTGACCTCAAGCTTATTATCTTATATTATGTAGTTAATTAAATGTCAATGTATTCAGGCAATTATTAAAAGTTCCGTGGGTGAAAAATGTATGTATTTATAGGGTTACTGTGTTGATAACAAATCAGTTGGTCGTTTTTGTCTTTCACAGGTCAAAACATACACGGATATTGGTGGAAGTGATGGAAGTGAAGATGGCAAAATTGTAGCAAGGAAAATACTTTCGAAAATTTTCACGAAATACGTATTGACACTCTTTTCCTGGACTGGTATTTCAAGAACAAAGGGCTTGAACAAAAAAGAGTCGTTCCAGTCATGCCAGGGCATTTTATCATTCTTCAATGAATTACTTATCAAAGCAGATTCACGTTGGAATCAAAATAAAACTGAAAAGTTTTTCAAATGCTATATTTTAAAGCACGCCAGGCAAATAAATGAGGCGCACCAAAAAACGAAAAAGAAAGCTGAACAGAAAACAGAAACAGCTGAGGAGAGCAACGTATATTTTCCAGACTTTATAGAAAATGAATTTTCATCTAAAACAAATAAAAATTTTGGTATTGAAAAAGAAGACACTATTGAATGAAAAACGTAATGTAGAGTTGAATGACTGATATTGGGGTTCTACTTCTATCACTTCCCGTGTTTGGATATCACCTAATGTATTCTAAATTATATCACTGCTCCAGTTCTACATACGAATTCTAAGGTGAAGTGGATGAAATTGAAAATAAATTTGAAAAATCGACAACATATTTAAATGAATGAGCTTTATCTCTTGCTAATCTAGTATGTAAAAAGCCTTGATTTCAAGATGATCCTAATAAATATTCATAAAAAAGACCGACATTTCTTCATCTTCTCCTAATTTTCCTTCATATTAGGATGGTTTACAATACAATAGAAAAAAACAAGTGAAAAGGTATTGTTCTCGTCATTTCAAACAATTGAATATCTGTTTGAAATACTTCATGAAAGGCACAGTGGATGAAAAACTATCATTGAAACTCATATTATTTTCCAAAAGTAATTTCTGTACCAACATAGTGCAATTGTAGAAGTGACAGATTACTGAGTTTCCGAAAAGTTGCTGGAAACAATTTCTGCTCAAGGAAACCGAGTTCTCATTTTTTCATTTCAATTTATCTGAAGCAACCAGAGGTCTAAGGCTGATGTCACAGTTTGCATTTTCACAGTGCGACGATCTAGTCCTAGTCGGACCAGCTTCTTTTCGTTGGTGCATCAAGATGTGCCGAAAATATGTTACTGAAGCGAATAAACGAAACGTTTTTTATAAGCATTCTCTTTCAGAGTGATAAACTTCTATCACTTGTCACCGTATTCTTTGTGTCTTGGATTTATCCATGTCACATGTCATGCTAATAATGGACACTATGACTCCTCCCATAATGCTTGTGTCACACTGTGTGGTTTCACCAGTGCGGTTGAAACGGGCTAGCTCACTATCACAATGTCCTGCTGTTGAAAAATTCTGTTTCTGTTTTTCTGTTAAACAGCTGCCGCCCCCTCACGAACGACAACTTTCAAAAGTCGAAACTTGTGTGAGCTAAGGACTAACGAGGTCTTACCTTTTAGCGGTCGATTGAGTGAGTGGAGCAAACCACCCACGTCAACCCACCAGGCTACCGTCCTAGCATTCTGCTGAACAGAATGACTATTTCATTTTGCCAAAATATGGCCAAAAACTTTGGGTCTATTCATTCTGAAAAATTTTTGGAAGTTTTATTAAGATAAATGCTTTCATGAAGATATATTTTTTTAGTATTTATATAGATCGTTCTAGAAATTTTATTCTCCTGCAATCTGAAAATACAAATATAGTAATGGATAACTCACACATTATACAGGAGTAGAAAGGTATATGTTATTGTCTGAATTAAATGAATTTTTCAGAAAATGCGCAGTAATCTCCTTTCCGTTGGAATCCAGCAGCTGCAGGGTATGCTTAGGGGCGGAGCCCCATGTTCCATGAGAACAATACTGTTTTCTGGTTGGAACAGTGTTCCAAGATTTTGTTGAGAAGCGACTTTTGTAATTCCAGTGATATGTTTGTGCCAAGACATATTGGTGTCCATTTGAACCTCCAACAAACTCATCGAAGCAGAAAATGGAATTGTTCGACCTGACATTATTATATCCGGTTCGGAGACATTTATCTTTTTGGAGAAAATCGATGCCTGGGTTTTTGTGGCATTGAATTGTACCTGGTTCCTTGCACCCAAATTGAAAATTACTTCTAGATTATCATTAAGATATGCAACCTTCTGCTGCCGGTGAAGATATGCATCTGCAGCCAATGTCCAGGAATCTAAATGGATTGACGAGATAAGCGTGCTGTCGTCAGCAAATGGATGTTCGTTTTCCTTTGAGAGCAACAACAAAAAAGGTTTCAATTTCATAAGTTCAACCTTTTGTATATCATGACCGACTGATTTCCAGACAGACATGTCCCACTTTATTTTCCATAATTTTGCATGAGGAATAATGTGGTATGATTCTAATGAGATATGACTGAGAAACATCATATTCCGAAGTGACCGCTCATACTTGATAGTGATTTTTCAGTTTAGAAATATTGAAAGCAAAACGTTCGTATGTAGCAGCACACTTTATAATTGTCATATTCTGTTGATAAAATTAATGTACATATTACATTGAACTGATCTAGATATCTTACAGATGCAGCAGTTGGCATTCAAAGGAGTTCCACCGGCGATTTCATTTGCCCGCTTTGTGGAAAAATGTACAAGTACAAAACATCTGTCTATACACATCTGAAGAACGACTGCGGAAAAGCTCCTCAGTATTTCTGTGAAATATGCAATTTTACGTGTAGATTTGATCATGTTCTGAGAAGACATAAAATGTCTGCTACCCACAAAAAAAAACTGTTTGTTTTTGAAAGTGGAATGAGAAGCTGAAGACGATATATGCTACTGTGGAAAATTCAAGAATGAAGAAGTATATTTCAGTGTACTTCAACTATATACACCATTTTTTATTAAATTGTTTGTCTTTATATGAAGCATTTTCGGGTCCTGAGTTTGAAGTGGATATTCTCGGTTAAAATATTTGTTTTTATATTGTTAAGTTTAAAGTTCTGACAATCTGTACTGCGCAGGTGCTTCCAAGAGAAATTTTACATCTCTTGATTCTTACCTAGGACTTGAAAGTTCTAAATATGCAATATACTATTAACATAGTTGCGTCTCAATTCAATTACATATTACTCCTAAATTTACATCTAATGATCCGAATTTGGGATGACACTGAATACAGTAGGCAGAATGAGATTTGGCTGGTGGGATATCCATATACTGTGTTAGAGAAAGTAAGTAATCGAAAAAAAATGCAAAAACGTAATAGAATGCAATCAAATATTCTTAACGGTACGTATTTTGTGTGCATTAAGGATTATTTCCGAAGGAATTTCTCCGAAGAATATTTTTAAACCACTTTTTCTATCAAAAGTAATTAAGGAATTAGTATAGCAACCTCATCTGCTAATAAACTCGGTTTCAGGTTTTGAATCAATTTCTGTAACATTAGAATACTTAAATCAAACATTGAACTGGTGCAATATTCATATTGAATAAAGGATAAAGAAAACAACTTATGTCTGATTTGTACTAAGTTTTTCATTCGTTATGACCGGTTTCGGTTTGTTAAGTAAACTCAAGTTCTAGTTCACTTGAAAATGGTTTAACAAACCGAAAACGGTCTTAACCAATAAAGAAATTAGTGGAAATCAGACCAAACTTATTTTCTTTATCCTTCTTTTCTTTTGTGAAGTTCCGTTTTTTCCATTGGTGATTTCATATTGTTTGTGACACAATCTGGACACAAAATAAACCTTTTCTTTTTCAATTCCAATTGTGAATTATAACATATCCATTATCTAAATTCGTATTTTTATTTTCACAGATCTGGGATTCTTCTGAGCAGTCTTCGGTAGCGCTACCAAACAAATAAATCGGAATATTGACATTCAAAAGCCATATTATTTGTTTTTCATTATTTTGTTCCGTATCACGGTTAGGTATGCAAATAAACGTCAGATAAATATTTTTCTTTTGTTCAATTACAGAATCAAAAGAGTAATGTTATTAAGTCAGGGAATTCATTTTTATCGTGTAAGGTCAAGTTAGAAGCATATTTTTATGTCATTCTTAGAATCGGTGGACTTTGAACTTTGAACTTTGAACAAAGTTTGAACTTTGAACTGGTACCGATTTGATGTAGATAGAATGAAATTGTGAAACGGCTTTTCTGTGCTTGGCTTTCTAAGTGAGAACAACTAGTGGTGACAAAATAATTATTAAATTTTGATAGTCATCCATATCAGTGGATTTCAACTATTAAGGTATTGGGCTGTAAATTGAATGGGGACTATAGTGAATAATGTTATGAAATCATGAATTGAAACTAATCGTAGAATCAATTGAAAATTTTTTGACAGTAGTTTTTTTATTCTAGTTCTGCCAAGTAAAATTGAAACTGAAACATAAAAAACTAAATGTAAATCTGAATCTAAGATAAAAAAAGGAAAATCGTGATAACAGTAAAAACCGATCAGAATCAGTAAAAAATTGAACCTAACATTTAGGGGAAAGCGAAGCGCAGAAAAACAATAGTAGAATAAATTATCAAAAGGACGAGATCAAAAGCGGTTGAGATAGGTTTAATGCATTGAACCCTTGGGTAAGATATTGTATTGTGACGAGTGTTTAAAAGAGTGCTCTATTTCTATAAACATCTTTAGGTGGCTACCAATCAAGGACTTGGTTTTGGTAACCATTTTCATCATCCAGTATTGAGCTTCTATAAAGAATGTAAGAAACGAACCACGCTCTTGCCTCCGCATAATGCACAGCTAGTGTGGCACTTGTCCCGTTATTTTACTCTGAATTTAGAAAAGATTAAGGTAACGTTACACTTTTAAGTTTCCTGGTTCAGTTGTTCTATAATGGACTTTATATGCATTACTGTGAATTTATGCAAAATGCTTATCTTTCATATACAAAATTCAAATATTCCTCATTTATTTTGTATCTTGGTTTACATCCGTTTTTCGGGTTCGTGCTAGCTCTAAAAATTATTTTTTATGCTATTTACACGTATTCTTATCCTTATTATTTTTTTTTGAAATACGATAACTCAAAAGTCGAAAAATCGGCTATTTCAGGAGATCATCTTCACTAATGGAAACTTGTTAAGTGACACTTATTTTCAAGATCGCATGTGAAGGAACCTCATTTACCTGCCTGTTCCAAATTTCTCACGTAAAATGTTTCATTTCTTCAAAATATTATCTTTTCCAACAAACTACTACGTTCTGTTATGAACATTTTCACTTTAAAGTATTTCATTGGTTACATTGACAATGTTACAAAGTTGAATTCGATGTTGTCGAATTCTCATTGTTATTGCACATACAAGGAATTTCATTTTTTTGTCTTTCAGAATGTTCTACAATGTTCTACAATCGACTTCATTTCTATAGTATGTATAGTGTTTCATTTGAAAGATGGCTAAATTGAATTAGTAAAAGTTAAAATGAAAAAAATGCGTGATGCCTGACAAAAGGATGGTTTTAATAGAATCAATCATGTGCCCGTCACCACACTCGCAAAATTACATTTAATGGTATTTCCTCATTTCTACAAAGATTTTAATTTTTGGCTCTCTAATTGCTATTTCTTTATTCTCCTGATTTGGAATATGAATTGGTTTAGAAATTAATCTGATTAATGTACGAAATTAAATAAAACATGTATTTTTTAGATTTTCGTACATTCCTTCAAAACCACATACAATTTTCGAAATTTGGTAACACAGTTATCATTTCTTATCTTTGACTTTTTGTGATATTACCAACAGATAATAGTAAAAACTTCAGTGAATCGTCGATATTGTTTACAAATTGGCTTAGTTTGGTGAATTGATTTTGAGAACACTGACCCGTCAGTTGGTGAACAGCAATAACACTGTTCATGATTATAATAACAAATTTTCACAATGGAGACTTCATTTCCAATACGCGTTTCGCTACAAAGTAGCATCCTCAGTTGAACACCAGACCGACTGAGAACACCAGTCCAACTGAAGATGCTAATATGTAGTAAAACGTGTATTGGAGATGAAGTCTTTAGTGACTTAATTAATAATAATCATTATAAATAGTATTTTGGTGAAATAAAAATATTGAATCTGTGAAAAAATGTTATATGGGGGCTATACAAATCTGCATCATGCGAATGCCAAAGTAAGTTTCTGAAATGGATTCTCCATCAGTTTCTTCATTTGATTATGATAGAGTTCGTAAGGTCAAATTTTTTATTTCAGATTATTGGCCATTGGTCGCCATGCTAATTATTATTTTTCCAACTAATTCGAGCTTGAAAAAGGAATATTCTGTATATTGAATTTTTATTGAATTGTTTCCGTTTGTTTCAATGTTCGTAATGAAAATTGGATTTTATTTGTAGCGTTGACCACTATCAGTCAACTCTTCAGCTGTTTGAAATGTGGAAAGGTATACCGACATCAATCATCCCTCAGTCGTCACTTCCATCAAGAATGTGGAAAACCCAAGAGTTTGAAATGTGATTATTGCTTCAAATTATTCAGAAGAAGAGATTTGCAACTCGCTCACATGAGAGATATGCACAGTAATCATCATTAAATAATCTAACAATAAAATAATAAATAACATATTCTAATGTTTTAATTACTGTTCAACCGCATTTTTTCTAGATTTGAAATATGCTCTATGATTTCACGCAGACGTTCAATTATAAACAAAGTACAGTGTTTTTCCAATGTTGATTTATTTCTTATTTTCAATATCTGAGCAAATATCTGGATTCTCTTCTAGTTTTCCTTTATCATATTTACTATCTTCAGTAATATATCTGATCGATTGATCATGTGGAGATGGGGTAGATGTTAAAGCAAAAAATTGTAGTTGATGAGTTGAACTGAGAAAGTTGAAAATTGAATTTTGAACTGAAAAAAAATTGCATCTAGAACAATAGTTATAGCTGAACTTTTTTCTGATCGAATTTTTGGACAGTTTTCAAAGAAATGAGTCCATTTTGCTCTAGAAACAACAATTTTCCTACATCTCCCAAACCTTAGAGTAAGTGACAAAATGGTCAAGACTTTCGCGGCTGAGGTTTTCAGTACCACTATTTTTCGGTATTGAAGGTCATCGATTTTTGGAATTTCTTCTTGCCGTTTCGCTGGCGTGAGTGGCTAGCTTCTTCAGAGGTTTACACGACTTGAGTCAGCGAAGATTACTCAGCTGTTAGATGTTTCGACAGTGTTATTTGTGTTTGAATCGCATGTTGCTGACATGATGTTTATGGATAACATAATTGTGTAATGATCAGTTAAACTGGTTATGTATGTATACGTTTTGATGACAGTCATCACCCGAAGACGATTGTAGATACCAACAATCGAAACGTCGTGAACTAACGTGACTTGGAATCTCTACACTTTTTTATTATTTTCTTTTTTCATTCCTTTAATTTTTATTTATTCAATTATTATATTTTTACTTGTAGGTTATTTCACTATCATTCCATTTCAGGTTTATTGTTTGCTTAATATAATTGTTATCTTCAGCTATTCTTTTTTTAATTATCCTTTTTCACTTGTTTCAGGGATTTCAAATCATTTTATATAGTAGACAATGGAAGTCCGAACTAGTGAAATTCATTTGAGTTGAGTTTCAAACTTTTTTCCTCCGAATGTAACGTGTCATAATCGTAGTTGAACTCATGTTCCCCTGCCAAAAGATGGCTTCCAAATGTGGAATTGGTCTTCACATTTGAGAAACTACTTCAAGTCAGTTTATATACTCCTGATCTATCCGACATCATAGTTTTGTCTCTATCTCTAACTCAAGTGTTTCTTGAAAACGTTATGGGTTTTCATTAAGTATCGACCAATTTCATCACATACATTTTTGAAATCTCATATCGTCATCAGTTACATAAAAGAAATATACTTGACAAAAGGAGATATATTCCATTTCTTACAGGAAAAAACAAACTAATAAGGTTAGAGAGAGTAACCAAAGCGATTAGTATGTTTAAATTGAAGGTGTATATTTTTAAGAGACAATAACCAATCCAGAAATTCACACAGTCACCGTAAGGCCTCCATTGGGATCTTCTGACCACAAACTCATTTCAGTGTTGAGTGAATTACCGATGAATGGTGGGGAACAATCTAAGCCGCGCAAAGTTTGGCATTACAGATCAGCTGAATGGTAGGATTTGCAAAACCATTTTCTAAATTTCCCCTAATTAGATGTGTGTTTCAGCTCTAAAAATCCATCAACTTGTACTTCTGAAGTCACGGAAGTTATTCTATCCTCCATAAATACATTCGTTTTTCAATGAAACGACCTTCTAATGGCAAACAAAAAGGTTCAACTAAAATTGCGAGCAAGCTGCCGCCTCCAAAAACTCGAATACAGGCAGTGGCACAAAAATCCCAGTGCCGAAAAACGAACTAGGTTCATTGATGCTCGCAACAGCTACAAACAAAATGGAACCAAACAACTTCACAATCAATGAATTAGGGATGAACTGCTTACCAATCCCAACGGGTCCAAATTCTTCTGGTCGGTAGCTGAAGCCGGTAATCAGAACTTTACAAAATCCACAATTCTACCACTCATACAAGCAGATGGTTCAATTGCAGCCACAGAAGAAATAAATCTACTAGTTGAACAATTTGCATCTCACTCAACAGTCCATTTTCTGAGAAAGGCACCACCCACTATTTCCACACCAGAATCTACAATGCCGGAAATTACTTTTCGACAGCGTCTAGTCAGGCGAATTTGGAAACAGTTCAGTATCAACACGGCGTCTGGCCCTGATGAAGTGCCCGTCATCGTACTTGAAAAGTGCGCAAATGAACTCGCACCAGAATTTTGCAGATTTTTCAACCTGTCTCACAAGAAAGGGGTTTTTCCTTCTTGTTGGAAGATTGATCGCGTTCAGCCAAATCCCTAAAAGAACAGAAAAACTTTTTCAAATAACTATAGACAAGTCGCTTTGCTATCAGTGATATCAAAAATCATATAGGAAGTTGTAAACCAAATATCCTCAAATATTTGGAAGGCTTCAACATCTTGAGCTGTCATAAATATGGTTTTTGAAAACAAACATCAACATGCGACCTTCTATCGTATGTCACCCATATTTGGAATAACGCAATCGAGAAACATAGCTGCGGAGAACTGCGTTTATGTGGAATAAACTTCCTGAGAAAGTTTTTCCAAATGGATTTAATCTACAGCGATTCAAATCCAATGTGAATCACTACTTTCGCTACTTGAGAATGTTCCTGTAGTGCTTGTGTTTTGTCCTTAAAAAAATTTTGAGAAAAAAAGATTTTGGCTTTATCCTTCTTTATGTGAAAATCTTCCAAAGAAAAGAAGAGAGCAAATAATTTCAGAAAGAACTCTTCACAAATATGTGTAGATCATGCAATGTATTTCATGTATTTCAATGAAAACATTGAAATACACGAAAGAAAAAATACCTTCGAACTACTTCTTCTATATGATATTGAATTATACAAAAAACACTTTTTCCTATTCAGTTTGTATTCCAAACATCCATTATAGAATTGAATCAGATATCATTCACATGATTTCTAGACAATTCTGTATTTGAGAGAGTTAAAGTTTCTCCTGCATGGAACACTGTCATCCTCAGTAGCGGACATCCGATGTTTCGGAATAAGACACTTGCCCTAATGCCTCTTCAGCACCAATCTGATTAACATTACAAATGATGCACTCAATTTACTAAATAAATTAGGATTTTATATCACGAATGAGTTGAGTCTTCTTATGCCATCGATGACAGTACGTAATGACATTTATTCGCTTATCTGATTTTATTCCAGAGATGTAAATCTTGTTTGAATTGAAGAAGGATATATTTCAAAGAGTTATTAATTTTCAGGAAAGACAGGTTTTGTTATTCCTAACGTAAGCATAACGTTACAACAAACATAGAAAATTCAACTTTTTCTTTCCTTTATTATTCTCTATGCAACAAAGATTGTGACCACTCCGTGTAATTCCATGTGCGTGTACATTCACCCATGCTCACTCGATACATCCAACCCACAATAAAACGTATCATATAATCCTTGTTAAAATTCCTCTTGCACATGTCAAGGCTTGAATACATTAATACAGCGTCAATATATTAGCGGGAATAATTAATTCTAATAGATTTCTGCCAAACAGCATCATCAATCTCAATTTAAAATGATGTTTACATAGGCAACTGTATCAGTGGTAATAACATTGTTTGTACTCGCCCTTTGTTAGTTTAGGCTTATATTCCAAAGTATGGAATATCAAAAGTAAGTATATTGAATAAATGATAAAGAAAATAGGTAACTTTTATCCGCTTTCTACTGAGATTTGCAGGTCTATTTCAACCGCTTTCAGTTCGTTAAACCATTCTCAAGTAATGAGTTTACTTTAACAAACCGAAACCAGTCATAACAAATAAATAACATAGTAGAAGTAAGACAAAAGTTATTTCTATGAAATAAATAGCTCATCGACGAAGAGTAAGTATATTTTTAAGACATTTTCATGGAAGAGTCAATGTTTCTTGTTGTCAATCCATAGTGTGAAAAATAAATGTGAAAAAATGTGAAAAAAATATATCAACAGAGAATCTGATGACCTGTATTATGTGGCAGACTGACAACGTTAACCCTAAAACTATATTGGAATTATAAATTCAGCATACAAATCAAATGATTGAAAAAAAGTCTATTATATCTATCAATACAAAGAAAACTGACTTCATGTTCGTCGAAAATGGTAGGGATTATTGCCGATTCAGAAGACCCTGCTGTCTGTCAGAAATAGTGGTTTTCGAATAACTTCTACAGAATGATGTGGAACTAGTTTATTGTATTTACTGAAAAGAAATCAGATATATAGACTACGAAAGCTACAGAATAGAGAAATGCGAATACGATTATACAGGGTGTTCCTAAACATCGTGCACATACGGAAGGGGGTAATTCTTTGGCTTATTTCATAACTACAAGTTCATATAAACATAGGTCCGCAAACGCTCCGTTACCGATTTACAGGGTGTTGAAATTACAAGATTTTTCTTGTTATTTCTTTGGAGCTCCTGCAGTTTTCGAGATATTGAGCTTAAATTTGGAATCTAGATTGCGTTATAGGGCATACATTAGTAGGTTTTGTCAGATGGTTGTTGATTCTACAAGGTTATATTTTTTCAGGAGTCATGTTCCATTTTCTCCCCCTGAACTTTTTTACTGTGCGCCGCTGGTAGATTCTAAAATATAAAATGAATTTTCCGTTTCATTTGGAAACTTTTTTTGTTTAGAAACTCTTTTCGTTTCTGCGACCGTTATTGAGAAAAAAATTAAAGATTTTTTGTAGAAATGTTTTATTTTACAATACAAAAACCTAAATA
>WOGO01006611.1:0-11659 GCA_015342085.1 Leptinotarsa defecta | reverse complement strand
TTTTTTATATAATATCTCATTTCTTCACAAAGTGTTTTCGCGATTTTCAATATGGCGATGCCACTCCATAGGCCTCTTGAAACAGAAAAAAGGTGAAAGTGGATTGATTCTGCCACGTTACAAGGCTAATAGATTCGGTATGATATTCCCTAGGTGGCTCGGAAAGGCTAATAACCTTATTAGTCCATGAATCAATCACACACAAAAAAAATACAGATAAATTCATTCAGATGAATAAATTTTTATGGAATTAAATAAAATTAAGTATCTTTGACGTTTTTTTTGTCTCAAAAATTCTCTACATCAATCAACATAGTCGATTCGATATTAGGTAACTGAGAGAAAGAATTTCAAGAATGCAAACATGCCGGTACATCAAAGGAAAGCAACATAGTCGTCTCAAGCAAGTAGCACTGCAATTCATATACAAAGTCACTGAGATATTTCTACCCGCTATGCCCCTTGAGGACCCCGCTAAGGAGCCATTAAAATAGTGGCTTGCCACAAAGAAAATAATCAAAATATTGAATTTAAAAATAAGTACAAATGAAGAAAGGGCAAAACATTACTGCATTTGATAAATCAGCTTTTCGAAAAAAAATCTAATTTATCAGTAACTTGAATTTATAAAATTTTAAATATAAAAGTAAATTTTTATTGTCTGGTGACGTTTCAAAGACTATCCATTTTCTTTATCCAATCTATTCAAATCAAAATCTTATAATTAGTACTTATAATTCGTCTTTTGATGAAAATCAATTTGATATTATCATTTATGACACTGATAATATCAAATTGTTCGGGGATTTGATGATGAAGAAGGATGAAGTCTTCGAAACATCACCACATAGGTATACAAATAAAATAGGTTTCGGCGGTTAGAAATTTGAACATCTGAATTTCGAGTTGAACCGCTCTCAAAGTTTTGCATTGTTCGACGTTTCGGCTTCGACTTTGGAACTATTTTCAATAAGTAGAAAAGTGTGGCTATACTGGGAGACATAATTTAGGGTTTTCATGTTTTAGTGTTGCTGAACCTTCGAAAGGGTATGACCCTCATTAACCCATGTTTCATCCAAGTGAAAAATAGATATATCCAGTGTTTCATTCTCTTAAATAGTTTTTTCTCCATTCTAAAATCTCCAATTTTTTTATCAACATGCTCTTTCCATCTTGTTTTCCAAAAGTGAAGTTAACCTCTTGTAATATCTTCCATATTCTAGTTCTTCTCATATCAGGAATTACTGACAAAACTTTATTCAATATAGGTATTTCGTTTTTTATGTAAATAGAGTTTACTGTTCTCCTTATATAATTCTTGACTTCTTTGTTGATACTCAAACACGTTCTGCCAGTGGATACTTTCGGCTTCAAAAAGCTGTTGTTTCCATGAGTTCCTTAAGAATTTTGAAAATTGTCGATCTATTGGCACCATTCATACTCGCACATTTTTGCACTACTTCCTCCTTACTTTTTATTCTGGACGGATATTGTATTCCTGAAGAATTATGAACATTCATAACATATACCTATTTAATGCTGACAGTTTCGGACGCTTCACGGTTCCCGAACAACTATCTTCCATGTTGTATAGCTTTTCATTCAATGCGCTCTCGAAGTAAACTGAAGGTTATCTCTAAGACTAAGATCATGGCCTTCATGATGGCCTTTATAATAATATTTTCTTCCTATGGAAAAAGTCAAGTCGGTTCTATTGATGGGTGCTGTGTGTCTGTTGACGGTATAATTCAAAGGAAAATCTATCAATGTTTTTTCAATTGAATACTTATTTGTTGAATGTCTTGGTTAACTGGACAAATTTTCACATTGGTATAAGTTGATTTGTTATTTTGTTTGCTATGAATGATATTTTTCAAAAATAATATATTATATTTCTGGGTAGACTATAGTCATAATCTCTATTCTGGATATTTCGATTTTCATGGTCTCTTTTGGATATTTCAAGCGTTGTTCGATCGAAAAGCCTAAAATTGTTACATATACTGTACCAATTTATCTAAGTTGTATCTTTGTCAATAAATGACGAACCATTCCACGAATTGAACGAAAGGTCAAAGACTAATCAGTGCTGTTAATTTCCAATCATCATTAACCGACGATATGATAGTTGTAATATTTTTGAATATCATTCTTAATGATTGATATTAAAAAATATTATAAACATTTCTCAATACGGACAAAGGATAACCATTTAATATCAATTATTTTATACACACGTTTTGAACATATGCATGTTTGCTTCAAATAAATACATACAAAGAAAAAGAGAAATCTATCTAAAAAATGTATTAGTTGGCACTGTCTTATATTGAAGTATTTTTTCTTCTCGACTCGCGTTACAAAAAGATATAGAGAAATGAAAGAAGTATAGTTGATTACTTCTTTATTTATTTGTGATTTATTCAAAATCTGTTAACAATTAACATTTACAAAACGAACATTTCTTTCAGTTCTATATACAGTGCATAATGTTTTTGAAACATTACGCGATGACTTTTTCTAATTGTGGACAGTTATCCGATAATTCATTGGTTATCATTATGAATTTCATTAGTTCGGACTTCCATTGTCACAACCAGTGCTTGCGCTTCCCTACATCAGAGGATTATCGGAAAACATACCAAGAATTGGATCCAAGTACAACATCAGAACCTATTTCAGATCCGGAAACACTATCCGTATCAGCCTCACGAAAACCATGCCATCAAACAAGAACTGCGATTCCAAGAATTGCATTTACCAGATACCCTGTAAGTGCGGAAAATCATATATCGGTGAAATTGAGAGGCCATTGGATGTTCGCATTGCCGAGCACAAGAAACAGTCTACTGTTTTTTACGACCGAAACCGAAAATGAATTTCGGCAACGGTCTCAGTTTCGGCCGAAACCGAATCTTCCTTACAAGGATTATGTTTTGAGGGAAAAATAAAGAAAAGGTTATTTTAATCAGTTAGTTTTTTTATCATTAAATCACAACGTTATGCAGTCTTCGACATTTTTACTTATCGATTATAAACATAAAAACCATTATTTGAGAAAAAATATTAATTGCACCTTAAAAATACTTAAAATAGGTGAGCTGTTTATTTATTTGAGTAGGTGTAGATCCTTCTTTTGAATATTATTGATGTGTTTTCAAAAATAATAAACATAAAATTACTTATTTGAGTTGTTACCTAATATAACTTGTATGAAATTTAACGAGCCGAACATGACCGATCACAGCGCGGGAACTCCCGAATGCAGTTTCGGTTTCGATCGTAGTTTGGGCAGGTTTGCCGCCGAAACCGAAACCAAACCAAAACCCGTTTTTTTTCCGAAACTCGACTGAAACCGAAACCGAACTTTCGGTCGGACACTAAGAGACACACACAGCGAGGGGAAACCAGCAAATCAGGAATATCAGAGCATGTTTGGATCCATCAACATAACATCGAATGGTCCCAAGCTGAGATCAAACACAAAGAGGAACATTGGTTTAGGAGGAAATTCAAAGATGCCGCATACATGTTATCCAACAATGTGTTCAGCCAAGCTAGCGTAGAGATACACAACATATAGAAATCCATAATCAAGCGAAAAATCACCAACTCCCGCCAAACGGTCATCTCCCACTGAACCAGTGAAGCGGAAAAAGAAAAGCAGAGATAAGTAAAAGTACTGAAATAACCTATCAATAGTCAGCTCACGGAGGAATCGGTCCAGTCACCACCAGAAAACGATTGTGGATATTAACAATCGAAACGTCGTGAATTAACTTGGCTTGGAATCTCTTAACTTTTTAATTTTATTGTATTTATTTTTCGTTCAATTTGTTCAATTTCATTTGTATTTTATTTCACTATTATTTCATTTCAGGTTTTTTGCTTAATATAATTGTTTTTTTCAACTTTTCATTTTTGTTCTTTTTCTTTAGTTTTTAATTCTTCTTTTTCAGTAATTTAAAGGATTTCAAATCATTTTATATAATATCAGACAATTGAAGCCCGAACTAATGAAATTAATCATGAAACATTGTCAATCACCTTCAAACAAACGTTGGTTATCATTACTTTAATCATCAACTATAAAAAAATTGGAAAATACAGTTTACCCAGAAAATGATGAAATTAATTTCATAAAGTTTCGATGTTCACGCCAAATCTAAAATGCTTCTTTCAACTTATTTATTTGAAATTATCATTCCTCGATTATATATCGTAAAAAACGTAATTTTATAGTCTAACAAATAGTCTGAAAATTCTTGATTTGGAATCGTTTCCAGATAAATGAAAATAAGTTTCCGATTGATTTTTCATTCGAATTTACCTTCAGAAAGATGGTTTAAGTATTTTGTAGGTGTGCAGGGCAGCAAATTGTTCTCAATAAACATTTCTCTTGTAATCTTGCAGGTCGGCAGAAATTCTTGCAGGTCAAGACCAGATTATTCATTTTCGAAAACAAATTTTCAACCCCCTTTGTGTATGAAATGAATTTGCAGAAGTTAAAAAAAATTCAGGACAGCAGAAATTCTTGCAGGTCGGGTCCCCCAGACATGAATCTCGACCAGATTATTCATTTTTGTCAAAAAAAATCAACTTCCACCCTTTGTCTATGAAAAATTTTTCACAAAATTGAAAATTGCAGATCAGGAGTGATTATTCTGGTCGAAAATCAAATTTGTGAGACCTGATCTGCTAGAATTTCTGCTGATACCCAAATTTTATTTTTAATTTTATGGGTAATGTGAAATTTTTTTCATACACGAAGGGTGGAGGTTGAAATTTTTTTGTCGACCCCACCTACAATCATTTTTTGTCGTAAATTAATAATCTTCCTATAAGATTACAAGAGCAATGTTTACTGAGAACAATTTGCTAACCTGTACATTTGCTGCAAAATAGTTCGACTCCAAGATAACTTTTGCCCTCGACTTCATCCGCGTGAACTACATAATATAATCAATTCGTAATTCATAGATAATGTTCTTTCCACATAATACAACAGCAACGAAGTAACATTGAACACGTAGGTGTTAAACTCGCTGATAGTACCTGCGTATATGCAGAATATAACCGGCCGAATGGACACTTAGCTCTGCACAATTTGCACAATTTGTTGAGCATTGGCAATAAGGTGTTGGTAGTGGCGCGAGTGGTACTGTTACAATCGACCTAACGTCGACTCTGTGGGAATACTCTCTAAACAACAATATTAAATTCGAGTTTCCAGATGAACCGACCCACTATCCTTGGAATAGTTCACTGCTTACCACGATTGACCTTGTCCTCAACAAAAACGTCAAGGGCACAGTGGACGAGCTGAGCACTGTCCGGTGCTCTTTAGTCTTACCAAATATATTCCGAGAGCTAGGAGACAAGGTATGACTACCAGAGCACAGATCAGGGGGAGTTTAGATCGACTATAAAAAGCAGCATATCGAGAGATGATCTCAATATGGTCTGTGAGCAGTTCGTGTGAAACATTTAGAAATCTAGAGAGACGACGACGAGGAAAATCGTGGTGAAAGGGCATCGAGGTATTTTTCCACTGGACATTGTTGAACTCATAAAGGAGAAAAACCACCAATGTAAATGGTGGCAGCGAACACGAGACCCCCGCTACAGATCACATGCTGAGACTTGCAACGACGGTCAATGAACGCATCTCAGAGCTCGCTAATAAAAGGTGGCAGGATAAGCTCGGGAGTCTTAGTGTGAAAGATCACTCTGTATGGAAAATGGTTAAGAGGCTGAATAACCGCTTCGAGGCCTTACATACCATTTAGAATAATCAGGAACACGTGGTGACGGACCACCAATAGGCTCAGTTGTTCGGGAAGTACTTTGTGGGGTCAATCGTGTAAAATCCGACGATTGTATCGAGCATGAAAATGCCACCAGGGTCAAGGATATGGTCAGGAACAGACCTGTTTCGACCGTGACGGAGCAGACCCAATTAGAGTGGTTTACTAACTCGCAGTTGACTGAGAGTGGTTCACGGGATAAAGGAATCTTTCCATCTGAGAAAGAATACAGTTATGATTCTGCTGGACATTCAGAAAGCCTTTGACAACGTATGAATTGAAAAGTTTTTCGCCAAAATGTGGTCGGTAGGCATGCCTTTATTAGTTATTAGAATTCTTGAATCCTGTCTGAGCAACCAAACTTTTCGTGTTAGAGTGCACCAAGCCACATCTGCACACTATCCAATTGAAGCAGGTGTCCCGCAGGGGTCCTGCGTATCACCGCACCTGTACTCATTATACACAGTTGGCCAAATTAGACACTTTTAAAAGAAAACTGATGACTGTGTCTGACGATCAAATTTAATGATCAACTCAATGGTAAAAACCGCATATCAATGTTTATCATCGTTTCTGAGTTACAGCATGTTTTTTGAAAAGTTGCTGTAACTTTTTTCCTGATAAAAATTTGTTGTTTATATGAAAACAATTGCGAAGCACTTCTTTGAGTAGAATTCAATGGTTCAAAAAACTTATTTTTTCAAATGATATATCAATAGTTATTGATGGAAAACTATTTTTTTAATGAGACACCTTGTATATTCCTGCATATGTCAATAGAGATTAAAATCACCTTTCCGAAAATGTAGCACACTTGAAATACAGATCTTTTAGGTTTTTTCATATAGACTTTGAAACGTTCACTTTGATCAAGTAGGCTTTGGACGATGCGACGATAAAACAAAATGCAAATCTTTACTGGTAGCTATCAAATGTTGATTCAAGCAGTGAAGACGTTCTTCAATCAGTGGTTTTTGTTGGAAGAAATAGTCATTCTAGGAGCTTTTGAAAATAATCATAAAACGTCTACGCGAAATTTGGAAATATCACTAGGCCTACCAAGAAGTAACATTAGGAGGATTTTGAACACAAATTCAAACCATACAGGACAAGAAGTGTTCATCAACTCAGACCAGGAGCTTTTGAACGCCGCATGGCTTTTTGCCAGTGGTTCCTGGAAAGTTGTAACCAAGTGCGTGATTTTTCATTAAATTGTATTTGGACAAACGAATCCTCATTTTATTGTGGAGCAGAGAAGTCAAGATGATGGATATCGATATGCGGTTTTCATCATTAACTTTGTCATAAAATTTGACCCTCATACACAGCCATCAATTTTCATCTATCTAGTTTGAACACAGGAGTTCTCCTTCAAAACATACTTGGTGACTTCTTTCAATCTTATCAAGTAAATATTATTTTTCATACTGTCGTGTCCGAGGCAAAAATTTTTGAGAGAACTGAAGAGGGAGGAGGAGAAAATATTTTTATTGTTCACACTTGGGACACCTTATCTATCTTTTTGATATGTATCACTTCAATGAATTGATAGATGTAACCATTGCGAGTGCAACCTGTTAAATGATCAAATCGGTCTAGTTTACTCATTTTTATTTTAGGACGAAATATCAGTAACGTTAGTTATAAATAAATGTGGCAAAAACATAGAAAGTTTCAATTTTCATGTTTCATGATCTATCACTTCATTGATAAAGTAAAAAGTGCAGTTTGTAGTCTGCATCAGTTTAAAATGATTTTCATTAACTTTATTTTAAAATATACAGAGGAGATACTGAAAAGAAATAAAGAATATTCCAAACCTATTATTTAAGAATCGAAAGAAATTTAAATTTTATGGACTATGTGTGAAACATTCTCTTATTTTCTTTCAGGACAAGCACTACAGAAAAATCCGTAGAGCTGTGCCTGTGCCTTGATGTTGAGAGCAGGAATATTTGAAACACAAAAAAATGTCATATTAGATACCTACTGTATATTTCCAGTGAACTGAATAAAGAAACCTGGAAACACATAAATTCAACATAACGTCAGAATACAATGATTGAATAAAGTGTTACAATATGATAGAAGTTTAAGTTATCGGATTTCTTATTTGTGATCTACAGGTTTTTTGGTCTGCAACAACAGCAGACTTTATCAAAAGCGATGTGCAAATGGTTTACGTACGATAGACAAACTGGAAAGTGTTCTTGATGTGTTGGTATTCTTAATACCGCAAGTCAGACGTTCGTTTGAGTTCCTACCTGCTCGGCCTGATTCGCACGATTTTAAGCATCTTAGCATCCTTTCGTGGTTGCGATGTAGAAAGAACTACAAGTATACTCCTGGGACTCGATTCTCTAATCACTAACATAGGACCTAATCTTGTTTTTCCATGATATTTTCCACAGAGATATGGAAACGTTCATCTCTGAAATCCATGGTAAAAGTGAACACTTACCTATATCCATGTGATTTGAAATATTCTTAAGGGTTTCACCACGGAGCGCATATTATTGTGGTTAACAGTTGCAAAGAATATACTATGCAATGTCGTTTTTTGTATATCTCTTGAGTTTTGTGGAAATTTTGCGTGACGAGAAGAGTATTGCATTTCTGGTGATTCGGAAAAGATTGTTTTGGATTTATTCTACGCCACAAAGGTTTGAACTTCAGTGAGTATATGTACTTCTGTAATATAACAATTATCTTTGTGAAGAAAACAAATATTGACCTGAAATTCATTAGTATTTTCAGGTATTGCTTGCTACCGAAATACTAAATAAAATTTTCCAAAGTTGCCTGAAATGAAATCGTGAATTTCTTTTTCGGAAACAAAAAGATTGAATGAACAAATTCCGGACACCCCTTCATCATTCTTTAATATGTTCAACATAGAAATCTAAGATTCCCAGTAATTTGATTGGTAGACTCTCAAATTCCAGCTATCTATTTTGAGAGATCTATAAATTTTTGCTCAATTCCATTTGCATTTGAGAATTTCATCTTGTATTTGTATGGGAAACATAAAACTCTGTGAGAATATTCACATGATACCAATAATAAGGTCCTTTTAGAGAACAACCACGATTTCCACATGGAGTACAATATATTACATACCGAAAATAAAGGACAAAAATTAAACATTTCTGGAAATCAATAAACACGAACAAAGTTTTCTTTTAAGCGTTACTCACCATCATTTGGCCTGTTTTCATAAAATGTCAATGATCAACATATTGATAAATTACTTGTTTTTCTATAAGTAATATGGTACTATAATTGGTTTTTCAAAATCTACCCGTTTTACTAGAAATAATCATGCATCCAATTGAGTTTTGTGATTACCTACTATTATACAAAATACATTATAGAATAGTTTGCCTACCATTTCAACTGATGTACAATGTAGTGAAACACGTCTTAAATAAAATAGAGAGCTAGAGTCTCAATAAAACATCGAGCACACAGATTCTTCCAATAATTCAAGTAGAGTCAGACCGAGCAGGTACAAAAAGCGGACGTCCGATTTCCATTATAAATACATTAACTTAAAACCACTTTCAGTTTCTGTATTGCAGCTGGGTAGATCACTTCAAGCATTGCCTCATCGCCTTTGACAATGTCTGCCGCAGTTGCAGACGAAACGCCAGCTAAAAAACCTGCAGACCACTGCTGGGAAATCCGAAAGCATCAATTGATTTGCTAGACACCGAAAAGAAAAGATAGGTTTACTCGGCTTTGAATTGTTCATCATTTAGAAACCAGTCTCGATAACTCAAAAACTTGGTGTTCCAGTACTTAATCAATTCTGACATAGTTTCACCATTTCCTCCGTAGTCCACTGGCAAAATATCCTTATCAACAGCTTCATATAAAGACTCAATCCCATTGAAATGTACTCTTACCCTATTTCTCATTTTTTTGGACATGAAACTCTTGAATACCTTCAAAACGACTCCTATGAAAACCGGAGCATTGATGAATTCGAGCTGCTTTGGTTTACAATGGTAGTTCTGCCAGCTGAACACGGCTTTTTTTATCATTGCTGGTGTCATCTGTTTGCCATGGTTCAAACTTATCCCTGCCATATCGAAAATCGAAACCACTCCATAAATTTGAGCTGAAATGACATTTTCCATTGAGGCGACGTCTAACATCATATTTCCAGCCTTGAAAACGTCATCCTGTTTATGCAGTAATGGATTGTGTGCGGCTACCCTAATAATAACAACTAACATGTTTTTATGAGTCTTTCGCAAGAGAACAAATATTCCCAATTGGATTAGCTCTTGCATTGTATCTAGCTGTGGATCTCTATTTTCAAACCATTCTGGAATATCCCTTCGCATTGCATAGTAGTTTTTCAACTTCTTCTTTGTTTTTTCCAAATCGAATTTGCAGCCACGCAGAAACGGAAGTAAATATACATCTTCCAGTCGGGCATGTAAATTTTGATTTTCCTCTTGCAACCATTTTTTGATTTCCGAGAGACAATTCTCTCTGATGATTTTCGTTTCGTTCAGGTTCTCTTCTGCAAACTTTTTGTCACCTTCAGACAGATCAAACATGTTTGGGAATGAACCAATAATTTAACGGTGATAAAGCACCTTCTTTCAATGAGCCAACAAACTCTACTGAAATTCAAAATAGATGTTACATGTTATCTTATCAAAACTATGGGTAATAAACATTAATTGGATAACAGTGAGATTGCTTCGTAGTAACCACTCCCAAATAAATAACACATCAAAAATAGTTGATAATTTTTGAGAAAGAAAGTTTTTGGCTTTCTACTACTCCATCTCCATAAAAAAATGTGGTAATCTACCAAAGGAAGGAAAGAAGTAATCAATTTGAAAATAAGTAACTATACAGGGATATGTAGATCATGCAAAGAAGCAACTTTCAGACACAAACTGGAAGAAAGCCCTCCTGAAACAGCTTCTTTCATATAAACATTGAATTACACGAAAGAAAAAAATTATTTCGAAACAAATACTTTTATATGAACACTGAATTATACAGAAGATACTTTTCTCTGCTCAGTTTGTATTCCAAACATTCTTTATGGAATAAAATCAGATATCATTCACAAGAGTTCTACATCGATGTTTCGCCGTAAAATACTTGCCTTATGGTTCTTCAGTATCAATTTGAATAACATTATGAAAAATACACACAATTCATTCATGAATTACGATTTTTTATGTCACGAAATAAGTTTGATCTACTAATGTCATCGATGACATCGTAATGACATTCATTCACCTATTTGATTAAATCCCAACCAAGAGGAATCTTATATGAATTGAAGGGGTTATATTTTTAGGAGTGATTCTTTCTCAAAAATTAAAGTTTTTGGCTTTCTACTACTCCATCGTGATAAAAAAAGGTGGGAATCTTCCAAAAAAAGGAAGGAAGTAATAGTAGGAGATTTGAGCCGGTTCTAAGCCTCCCCCCACCGCTATGACGTATTATTTGCTTTTTTTTATTGTTTAGTGAAGTCAAGGCGATGTAACTTTGAAGTGTCTGGTGCATGGATCGTTCAGAATTTTTTTTCCGGTTCTAAGTCTCACCTCACCACTATGACGTAATAATTGCTTTTTGTTGTTGTTTAGTGAAGTCAAGGCGATGTGACCTTAAAGTGTCTGGTGCATGGATCGTTCAGATTTTTTTTTATATGAGATTGTGTGTGTGTGTGTGAGGTAATGCACAGTACAGGGTTTCATCATGTGCTTGTCTATGTACAAACATACATCTGCATACTTCAAAGATCCTCCAAGTAATGAATGTTCCATCGGTGTGAGCCCACCAAGTTAGTAGTGGTGTGACGTCACAGCAGCAGCAAC
>WOGO01006610.1:0-11659 GCA_015342085.1 Leptinotarsa defecta | reverse complement strand
CAAGAGCGGGTTGTCTTCTTCATCAACTTGGTGTTCTAAGGACTGTGTTATGAGTGGATCGATTACATTTTATAATAAGTTTAAATATAATTGACCAGTTAAATTTTCTTCAATAAAAATAGGGCCAATTATTTCGTTTCCCAGAATTCCAGCCCAGATGTTTATTTTTTGTGGATATTGCGTATGATCCTCTCGAAATAAGAGTGGATTTTCATTATCCCAGTATCTACAGTTATGCTTATTTACAAATCCATTCAGAAAAAAGGTCGATTCATCACTGAAGCAAAATTTTTTTATCAAATTCGGGTCATTTTGAATTCTCAATATCTAAATTGACATGTTTTTTGCCTACGGCAAATTCTCCCTGCTAAGCGAAGTACTAGGGGTGGGAAGTTTTGAAATGAAGGCAATGTATAGATTCTTTTTAGATCTTTGGTGCGCACCAAGAAAGAATTTTCAATTATTCCAACTGGGGATCCCCCCATGAGTGTAAAAGGCGCGTTTACATATGAAAATTATTTTTTCATCACTGTTCTGTGTACCGTTATATTTTCGGAAACTGAACTTTTATATGTAGGTTCATTTTATGTTGCAGATGTACGATAAGAAAGGATTTTTAAATATTCCAACTGGGGCGCCTCCTGGGAGCGCCCTGTTTCTCAGGCGCACTGTTTCTCAGTACCGATATATTTTCGGAGGCTGAAATTTTGTATGTAGGTTCGTTTCATATTGTAGATGCAATAAGAAAGCATTTTCCAATATTCCAACTGGGGCGCCAGCCACGGGGAAAGAGGCGCGTTTATAAAAATAAATTATTTTTTCGTCACTGTTTCTCCATACCCTTAACTTTTCGGTGAGTAAATTTATATTCAGCATCAGCATTGCACCCGTCCAATGACGGGGCGGATGGCTAGTTTGTAATAGACAAAACTACCGGACCGATTCTAAAAATTCTCTCACCTAGAAACTTGAAGAAAAATTGACTCCAAAATGATATTTTCTCATATTTTTCGGGTACCAGTCAGTTACTGTCCGATTTAAACTCGTTTCAATAGAGGGGAAGTGTAAGTAACGAACATTTGAATGAATTGTTAGGAATATATTTCATAAACCACACCTTGCGCTTTGATATTGACAAAATTTTCAAAAAATGTATATCACAGGTTTCGCAAAAACAGTAGCTCAAAAAAGTTAAAAAAGCTAAAAAAAGTTAATTCTATTATATTCTTCAATTTTTATATACCCCACGTAATCATAAGTGAGATACCTATCTAGGAATTTCTTCGATCATAATTATCTAAAGCATTTACACAACTTTCATACCTAAAGTACATCCTAAAATAATGATTACTTAGAGAATATTATATCAATCCTACATCAATAATAAAATGACGGTTTCTGAGAAAACAAGTTCAGTAATGGTGGTCTATTTAAATCCAATTGTTTATTCAGAAAAATGTTAGAATTTTTTAGTTTATTAATTTTCATTGCTTCCAAATAATTAGGCTTTGGCTTCCAAATAATTAGGCTTTGAACTTCTTTTTTCTCTGTGTAAAATTTCAAAATATCCGTTAAAGATATGATTTCCCTCTAAAAGATTATTTGAATATGTTGAACTTGTTTTCTCTTTTACATAGCTCATATGATGTTCTTGGATGCGATTCCTCAATGTTCTGCCAGTTTGACCAATATATGCCTACCTTAGGACAAGTTCCACAATTTAATTTATATACTACTGATTTCTCGGATTTGGATGTTGTGTTTTTATTATTTTTAACTAACGTTCCCAACGTATTATCTTTTCTACATGCAATTTTAATATCTTGTTTATTCAAAAATAAAGATACTTCTTCTGTTGTTTCTCGAAAATATGTTGAATTTTTATAATTTCAATTATTTGACTTATCTGTAGGAAAAAATTCCCGAATTGTTTTTGTGTAGACTTTTTTGGAAAGTATTTTGTTTATTAATTCAGCTTTGATTTTTTGAAAGTAAAGTTTGAGAAGATATAACCGTAAGGTGTAGTTTATGAAATTTCTGTGAATCTTCATCAAGTAACGGCCAAATCAATTAGAAAAATATATCTCATATTTCGAAAATAAAGGTCAATAGGAGAGTTCCACTTCACAGATTTCAGTTTTGTGGAATGTAGGAATTGTGGAAAAAACCTTTAAAGTCGACGTGGGTCAAAAAACCTTGCAATATTATACAACCGACACAATTTTGTGGGAAAAAAGAATCCAATCTCCAGAAGGAAAGTGTGTGAAAAAGGCCAGAGCCAGCAAAACAACAAAAGAAATAATGGGAAATAATAGAAACTGTCTAAGAGCCTTCCAGTGTGCGAGGCATTGCGATCTTCGTCTGTCGTTGGTGCAGGCATTTGTCGCAGCCACAACGATGGCATGCTAGTTCAGTCGCGCGCGAACATTTGGGTTGGTGGTACGCAGTTGATGGCCGGATGACATGCAGCTACTCTCGTAGCGGTAGACGAATTTTGTTTTGATTTCTCGCGTTGGGTTATCTGAGTGCACTTTTGTTTCTTCTTTTTTTGGGATTACCAGCTCATTTTCTGGAGGTGTCGGGGTAAGTTTTATTAAGGATCAAGTCTCAATCAGTTTGTTATTATTGTCAGATTGAAACTGAAATCTATTTTTGGTAAAAACAATTATTTGAATTCAAAATATTTTTTAATTCAATTCCCATATTGCTAACACGATGCTTTTATGTACTGTGCTGGGTAGGTGAATACCATATTTAATTTCAAATTTAGCTCCTTCTAGGTTTGCTTCGATGAAAATATTTTCTTTAGGTATAAATGTTTTATCTCTTTGGACTTTCCTTCATGTTCTTGTTATTATATTAGTAATCAAATTGTAGCTTTATACTCCCGACGAAACTACTAAGAGATCGTGCCTTTTGATCACTGTGAAAACTCATGTGGATAACAATCAACAAAAACTCCTTAAGCCGGTATTATATCCACGGACTGCTGAGCAAGTCACTGAATAATTATGAATTGAAATTAAAACTGTGGTACATTCGAGGGTATATCTCGGGATACATTTTTGGACAACCTAGGTATTACAAATGGATTACAGCCAAACAAACCAGTTGGCAGTCAACTTTAATTTAAAGGAATTTATTTGAGGAGGTTATTCATTCGTTTTCATGGAAAACTAGTTAGAAAATTTTCAAGTGAACAATTTATGCAATTACATTTCTGTGGTATTATTGGACCGTTTTTTAGCTGATCCCACTATTGATATCTAGGAAATGGCATGGTTGGTTAAATTATAGAAAATCGAAAATTTGAATTTTGAAAATTGATTCATGCCAGATCATAACAAACATGATATATGGAAAAGTTCCTCTACCCCATTCTCATATTATTTGAAATTGGGGCGAAGAATGAACCAAGGAATTTTGCGAATATCTCAATGCAGTTTTTATTTAATTTAAACAACCTTGTAACTCTTACCAGCTCTATATTATATTATTATTTTTGTACATTATTTTTTCCTTAAATTGTCTTGAAGAATAATATACAGGGTGTTTATTAAACATGTGGAAAAAATGAGGGACTATTCCTTGGACTATTCTAAGGATGAAGCGAGTTTCTCAAGAAATAGCATATGGAATTTCCACTATAACCATGTTTGGGCTGAAGAAAATCCACATAAGGTGCTTGAAGATTGCTTTCAACATCAGTTCTCGTTTTAATGAGACAATTCCCACCCAAACGTTTAAGTTTGGGTAGGAATTGTAGGCGACTTCCTAATTGGACCGGTATTTCTGCCGGGAAGACTTACCGGCGATGTATACAGAAACTTTTTGGAACAAACACTACCTCGGTTTCTGGAGGATGTACCATTGGTTACAAGAAATGCAATGTGGTTTATGAACGATGGTGCACCAGCGCATTTTAGCATATTGGCTCGAGAGTTTTTACCAGTAGGTACCTTACATACGGAGATTGCCGGATTGGTTGAGGTGGACCTCACTAATGGCCTGCTCGATCACTGGACTTAAACCCCCTGGATTATTTTCCATGGTGCTACCTAAAGTCATTAGTTCACACTACTCCAGCGGAAGATGTGGAAGATTTGAGAAACCAGATAAATGCTTGGTGTATCTAACGCAATCAGAAACGATCCTGGTGTTTTTAAAAGAGTTCGGGAGTCGATGAGCAGATCGGATTCTTGCATCTGAGCGGGGGGTAGTCATTTTCAACGATTCTTGTAGGTTAAGAAATATTACATGTAATTTTTGATAATAAATCGTTATTGTCGAAATTCTTTTTCGCTCCGTATCTTCAAAAATCATCAAAGGACAAAATATCTTTAGAATAGCCCAAGGAATAGTTCCTTAAATTTTTGCCGCATTTTTAATAAACACCCTGTATTTCACTGCGGATATATGTGGATAAATACCCAACACAAAATTTCCATAAAACCTATCGGGTTTACAAAATGTATTTGGTTCCACCCGGTATAAGTATTACATGAAATGCGGTGGGCTTATTGTCGTTTTTGATCATAATGTAATAAGTCATCGCACCTGGACATTCTGTGATTCTGTCATCATTTGTATGATTCATGCGGCATTTTTGTTCGCTTCATTTGCGATGCCAGATTTGTTGATAACTAATGAACAATTGTTTCGTAATCAGCTTGATAATATTATTTCTCATTGATGGTAACTATGTGGGTATCAGTAGTACCCACTTGAAGTGGGAAATTTTTTACCGATTATATTTACAATTTGTAGAAAGGAAAACCCAAAGGATTACTTCGTAATCTTTGTCGAATTCTGTTATAACATTTTATGACTACGGGACTGGGGATTTAGGTAATTTAGGAAGGTACAACACCATGAACTCCAAAAACTGTATAACCCCAATTTATAAGTAAAAGGGTTGTTAACACTACTGCCAACAAGCAGCAAATCTGCTTTCTGGTGATTGCGGACTTTCTGCGCATTTTACACCCTACCAGTTTGTATCAGCAGATCAGTTTCACGTTAGAGTGTCTCAGGCCCATTATTGGTGTAACAAACATTCCCAACAAATTGATATCCAACCACTTCTTCTGCTTTTTATGTTACGTATATCATTTATCGATCAATTTTTGCTGTATATTCTCTCAAGAAATTGCCTTTCTGTGTCTTTGTAGAAAAGTGACAAAACAGAAAATCAGATCATTTGCTGTTTTAGGGTGTTAAGCCGTGGTCTGCAGGTTTTTGGGCCTGGTGTTTCTATGCAACTACAACAGTCATTATCAAAGATGGTGTCCTTGAAAGTCTACATCATACCATGATACTTCGACATATTTGTTTATATTAAAAAAAACTCTTCAATGTAAGTTCTTCACTTGACAGTTTACAAAACCGCTACACTTGTTTCGCTATACAATAGCATCTTCAGGCGTCACAGTACATGTATTGTGACGCCGGCACAAAGTATCAAGGGAAAATATCACATTAGTGTTTTTTGAATACATTATAATGGATTTTCATCAAATATCGGTCAGTTTGTTCATATTTATTTTTTCAATTTAATAATTCAAATATGCTTTATTTTCCATAACTTTATATTTCGTGTGTTTTCATGGAGTTTTGCTGATTTAAGACATCAACCACAATCCCAAAAATTCCATTGAGTTGACAACACTGGTTTTTGAAGTCTTCCTCCTACCAGGAAGACTTCAACAACGAGTCTTTTTAACTCACAATATTTACAAGTTGAAAATTAGTTAACCAAACTAAGACATTTTTGTAGTTGACAAAATTATCTCATGTATACGAAATATTGTCTATGGATTGAATATTGCGTTAAGAAAATCTTCATATTGAGAGAAATAAACACACTTTTGGATTTTACCAAGCTGGGTATTTGGTATTTTTTCTTTAATTTTTGTCATTTTGAGTCATCATCAATGTAGGTTCAAAGAATCAATTTTGAAGGGGAAATTGTTTGTTTTTGATAAAATCATCATTTATATTATTATTGTCAAAAGCATTCAAGTAAAATAATGTGGTAAACCAATTTCTTCTTTTACCAATGACACCACCCAATTTTTGATAGATAACTGTTTTTTTACAAAAATATCACAGGATTCAATAACTTTTACATTGCAAGACTTAATCGAAGATTTGAACATTTTCAAGTTTCAACGTTGGGAAAACATTCGAATTCTGTTGATAGGGAAATAATTTTCCATCTAAATTTTTGTCTAATTCAACATCAGTGGCAATCGAAACATAAATAGAATACAACTCAATTTCCGTATTGTTACATCAATTTCATACATTGAAATAATTTTATTTTTCTAAATCGGTTATATGTTATATTATTTTATTTATTTTTTGCGAAATCCTGCTGACCAACCAAGTTTTCTATTATTGAGTTACTTCCTTCTTTAATCCCTTTTCAATGTTTTAATGAATATCAATTTCCAACCAAAAACATCTTTCAAATTGTTTATATAAAATTTCTTGTAGATATATTCGCCTGTATGAAATTAAATTATTAACGATGAGTATGGGAAATGATATAAATGCACTCAAAAATCAGTTTTATCAACATCGTGCCTTGACGGAAGGTCATCTACGTTGGCTACTATACTTGAAATGAAACCTTATTTAACAATTCGCGGAATGGCATTTACTTTTATCAGTAACAACACCCATATGAATAAAGGTATACTTTCACATTACTCATCGTTTCGATAATATGTATATAGGTAAGCTCACCTAATTTGTATTTCGTCCAACTTCATTATTAGCGTTTATAAATGAACAACAAAACAACAAACTATGTCGAAATTACTAATGATGAGTAACATTCGATGAATAATATTCAATTCGGAGAAACTGCTTTTAGATCACTCACAAAATATTACCTTTCCTTTTTTTCTTTTCATGTCATTAGCAAAGGACGCCTGAAAAATTTTCTTCGTTGTTGAGGTTTGTTTCAAGAAATTCAGGCTCTTTCTTGGATCATAATCCAAGCACTAATTAACTTTAGATTCGAAAATAATGTTTCAAATATTGTTCTTTTGAGAATGAGCATTTGAAACTTCATGTGAAAATGTCTCATTTTACGTTGGAATATATTTCGGAGTGGCGCAACTTGGGATTGTTATAACATTGGCCTCTAACGTTGAACAGTTATTTAAACATTCTTGAAATTTTTGTTTTCGTTTGACCAGTTGGATTTACGTTTCACGCATCCCCAATATAAACTTATTTTGAACCTTTTCCGTTCCATTATCGATGTATATCTAATAAGTGTTGTACGCACTGTAGGTTATACTTACGATAAGTATAATGAAAATGAACAACTCTTGCCACGCTTGAAACTGTTTACAAACATCCTCTCGATAATTTTGTTCAAGTATTCGTTTGCTCTGCTGGGTTCTGATTGAATATGCGGAAACTACTGTAGGACATAAAAATACGTAAATCTCGTACATACCGTGTGTACCTGGGATTAGATATCAAGATTCGATAAGAATTTTAGAAATTTTTTGAAAAGTATATATTTTCCCTAGACAGCTTCCAAAAAATCATCTGATATATTATTTTTCAATCTATTCAGAGCATGTGTACTAAAGCTGAACTTTTTTAAAAAATGTAATCCGAGTTATTGAAAATTTAGAGCTTAAAGAATCGTCTACTGGTATATTCTTCTTATTCCAAATGTCTGTTTGACAACAAACATTTGTGTAATTGTCTCCAAGTGAATCGTCACTACTTACTTTTTTGAATTTGATGCAGTGGATATCGAGAAAAACGTTATAAAAAGCTCCAAAAAAACGAATTTTACGCTTTTTTTCTCTCTTAAGACCTCACTTACTTGTTTATACAATGCAGGACTTGGAATTCGATATTTGAGGTAAAAAAGGAATGCTGTTTTTGATATCTTCCGATGAAAAGAAAAATGCTGAATTACTACTATCGATATTCTTGACATTTACATTGATACTGACAAATATTTATGAACATAGTGACAATTAAAATGGGAATGAGTTAACATTCCAAGTCTAAACACATGTTTTTTCATCTTAATTTAAAGATCTTTCTTGGTAAACGGATCAGTCGAAAAGAAACTGCAAAGTGGCCCGAAAGATCACCGATTTAGGTCCATTACAAAACTCAACTTGCAACACTAGATGTTCATTTGGAGAACTGCGTTTATGTGGAATAAACTTCCTGAGAACGTTTTTCCAAATGGATTTAATCTTCAGCAATTCAAATTCAATGTAATTCACTACGTTCGTACAGGCACCGCTCTTAGAGCGCCTTAAGGATTTTCCTGTGGTGCTTGTATTTTGTCCTTGAAAAAAACGCATTACTGACTGAATTGCAGAACGTCTGAAATTTAAACAAAAGAGGAGGATAGTATTTTGAAAACTAACTTGTTAAAGTGAAATGTTAGTGAGTAAACATTTAATATTATCTGATAGAATATCACTTCAATTTCCATATGCATTATTCAGGCCTATGCTGAAAAACTGATTGACGATTCATAGTTTTTATCTACCTGTATCAACATCTCTAATCTGAATGCATTCTTATACAATGAAACTAGGAAGTTCTATCGCTTCTCTATTGTCAGTTTGCAATAGGATGATCCAAGGTTTACATCATTTGTGCAAAATCAACCGTGACTCAAAACATGATGAACAAATCGATCGTATTCAATGTGCAGTACCAAACCACATCTTTGTGACCACAACATTTTTGTTTATAATTTGAAGAAACAACATGTGTGGAAACTCATTTGGATCTTGTGGTAATATAATGTCGTCAGAATGATTTTAATGTGTCACAGTGAATGCAAAATTGCACGTTTGACTAAGGTAAAAAAAAAAACAAAAATAATTTTGTTTTATAAATGACGATGGTTTTATGATAATCATAATAATCAAGACCATACAAGATGGAAACTTGAACTTCTCTCAAACTTTAAAACTATTTCTATTTATTTGAGGAACATCCATATTTTTTTAACTGTCTGCAATGTTTGTAATGTGTTACACTTTTTATTTAGTTCCATATTGAGTCATATTTGATGTTAGTTTTGTGAGGAGACAACAATATCACACAGCAATATCCCAACTGTAGCATAATTTTTATTTAGTTGCAATTCGAGTATTATTTGAAGTCCATTTTTGTCGAGATCAGTGATATTGTGTTTCTTTCTTGGTTATAATAATCTTTTATAATCTAAAAGAGAAGAACTTTATGAAAAGTGGGATATTTCTTATTTTAACAGAATACTCATTAAATAAATTTATTCTCAAGTTATCTATCATGGTTTGAAATTGCATACTGTGGTTCCTTGATCAATGAGCTGTTTTTCATTTCTGCCACAAATTAGCTAAATGTCCGTACCTTATTGCTGTATCTTTCCACATCACACTTTAATCTAATTGAAGTATTTTATGGTTGTATCTTTCCACATCACACTTTAATCTAATTGAAGTATTTTATGGTTGTTTATTAGAAGGAAGTTTTTAAATTATTGGTATTTAAAAAATCATAACTGAAAATACATTAGTTCCTTTTGTATTTGGTGAAAATTATGAAAAAATCAAACAACTACCGGTTGAGCGGTACGAACACAGTTTATTTGGCAACTAGCTCATATCTAGTCACAAATGAATGCATAGAATATATGTTTATCATTTTATTGTTACACTATCATCCTACAGATTGCTTTTTTTTATAAATAAATAGAAAATGCTGAATATTTCAGATCACCTGCACTTTCATCAGAGTATAAGCTCCTGACTTTTTTCTATTGGATTAAACGAAAACGGTTGTTTTTGCCACTTAAACATTTAGTAGAGATGAATTGCATGAAAATAACATTTATCTACCATCATTATCTCTGTCTTTAAATGAATTTGTCAGGACAGTCTGATTTGCTGACTTTGATAAAATTTTAGTAGTTTTCGTTTGGAAACTGCCATTTTCAACTCCTATATTGAATAAATTCTTGCTTGCTCTTCTCCTCTAGATGATCTATCTATACATTGCCCAATTTTGTTTCCTATATCGATAACTACCTATATGAGAACCTTCACTTAATGTTGGTAAAAGAAATGTTGTAACTTTTATACACAAAGCACATTCCACATTATTAAAACTGTCTTCTGCAATTTATATTGTTCACTTGGCTGTGTTTTTATTTTGTATAAAATATAAAAATAAAAAATCAAATGAATTCATTTTGAAAAGAAGTACTGTTGATGCGAAAATGATGGAAATAAAACGATTATCTGCTAACAACGATTCTACTTATTTTTTTATAGCTGGCGACTTAATACTAAAAAAACAAAACTAACTCGCATGTGACATGCAATCCCTTCAAACTGTTATAATTTTCTCAAGTATTTCCCGGAAAAGTAAGTAAATGAAACAACTTCAAATGATCTTCAAATGAGCTGAGGATGAACGCTTCATTTTCTAGTCGCGCCAGTCGTCACCACACTCGAAGTTATATCGATGATTGTCAGTCGTAGGAAACTTTATAGTGATGTATTACTCGAGTAATAAGCAATATGAGCAGCCAATTAACTTGAGGATTATTAATTATGTCCTGTCCAATGCGTCTTCCATATTTCAGTACCTACTTATGCGTATGTGGTGCGAGAATTTGCTTGAGAATTATGTCCTAAGCAGTATCAGGATTAATGTATACATGGTTGGTTTGAAAGAGGTATATATTTTAGAAGTAGAAAGCCAAAAAGTGTTTTTCCCAATTTACAAGGTGTTTCAGAACTAGTTATCTTAACAACGCAGTGCCTAGAAGATATTACAAATTTGACCAAAATGAAAATATCTTTTGCTTCTACAGATTGAGTGAGAAATTTGTAAATGAAAAAATATTGTATGCAGTTCTGATGTACCTATCCCCTTTCAATATTTTTTTCTTACTCCGCCTTCGTAAACGACTGATGATAGTGGTCAATTCCATACAAGAAAATATTTGTAAGAATACGGTAGTGACAGAAAGTGTGCTGATAAGTAGTTAACTTGATAATATTGGTTACATGAACGGGGTACTCCAAAAGTTGATAACGAAGACGTTCAGAACGAAGTTATCGACATGAACTTTTTGCTCTGTTGAAGCTTTCTAATAAGTCAGTGTTGTCTTCTTTTGAATCTTTCAATCCTTACTTTCTCCAAGTCCGCAGCACTCCAATTCTGGACTTTTATCCTTTTTTATATCCCCCCTTTCCTCGGTTTCAGCTAGAACAGTCCAGCATAGATATTATTATGGAATGTTACCATTGAATAACTAAGATAGTCTTGTTAGGCAGACGTGTAACTTCGGATATAAAATGAAGCTATTAAAACACTTTTTCCATACCAGAACAAAATACTGTCTCCCGACGCGTGTTTTGCTAACCAAGTTAACATCATCAGATGACTAAAACTACATTTTACGGCTATCTTATTGTATATATATCTAGGTGAGCCATCACCTCACCCAAATTAAATCAATGGTCCCACCGTTAATTACTGTTATTATCCCGAATCCTTTACTACCTGCAATTATTTCATACGACGTTAAGAACGGGGTGTAAGGAATGAAATCAATATCGTTGTTCATAGATCTCGTTCCACAGTTTTCGGTTTCTGAACTTTT